>OX336369.1:63395009-63474974 GCA_946902895.1 Fragum fragum | reverse complement strand
TGGAAATGGGTTAAAGAGCTGATATAACGGAAAAGCGGCCAATAAGTAAGACTCGTGTTTACAGAAGAGCGAAAAGTGACATTAGCGTAAGTGTAGGGCGCACGCGTTACGGCATTTCTAAACCTAATAACAACTTGTTAAGGCAATGCTATTTAAAGAACGATAATTTCATAAATTAAAAGGCATATTATCTCCGATACACCAGCTTATATTCGATCTATTTCAATAAAATTGACGTCTATAGATATTCCATTTTCTCGGTAAAAGCAGACTGATTTTCCATGAGATATTTTCCATTGCAGGATTTTTTTCGGAATCTATTGATATGTGTTTACAATCCAGTCTAACTCAACGCTTTGCATTAAGATTTCATGGGCTTTAATTAGCCGAGACATATGCCCCGTCCAATCAAATCCAATGTTATGGAATATTTCATTGAACTTATTCTAAATAAGTTCCTGGAGAAGGGGCAAGATCTATCATACCTTTGTAAGCATATATATCGACCAAAAATCGATTTTGATATAAAATCAATACAAATATCGACCTTAGTTCGTCTGCATGGAAGTGAATAAAAACAATATTTTCATTACATTAAGTCAATACGATTCTCATTGCAAAGTTTTGTAAAAATATTGAAAATTGTACAACGTATAATTTGTGTTTTAACTCTAATCCTATTGTACAGGGCGGTACTCCAGAAGGAGTCCTTAATGTCTGAAAAAATTTGATTGGTTGAATGGGTTTAACGCCACTTTTAACAGTATTTCAGTCATATCGCGGCGGCTGGAGCACCTAACAACGGATTCCTGGTATTTCTCACACCAGTGCTACCACTACATCCTTTCCTAGCCTCCAACTGCTATCCCAATTAGGTTTACGATTATCCACCCATTGGTGAGAGACAAATGTCGGAAAGGATATGTGCCGCCACCGGGGATCGAACCAATGTCTCTCATGATTGAAGATTAGGAGTCTGACACGCTACCGACGGCGCTATGACGGCGGCTTAATGTCTAAAAAGTGATAAACGATAGAATTGAACGATGCAGAGTGCGATTATTTACTATTTCAATATCAAATTACTAATATTAAACCCTTGTCATGCTGAACCTGGAATATTTCTGCCTTGGCAGGAGGTATAGACAAAGATCAGCCTGCACATATGTGCAGTCTGATCTTAGTCTATACCTCTATGACAATTCGTTACGAGATAAAATTTCAATATAAATATTGATCCATAATTTGGTGCTCCCATTGCTTCAGCCCTCTGATTTTAATGCAATTCTCTTGTGGATTTAAAATTCAGCATGACAAGGGTTAAAAGTCGTAAAAGCGTCAGTTTAATCATGCAATCTAATTAACAGTCAACGGTATTCTAGACTGTTCCAAATCGAAAGAATTATTAGACAGCAATTTCATCCTGGTGAAATTTAAAAAAACTTTGTCTTTCTATGTAGAAAACATTTTGGGAAATGAAGAAATTGCTTTGTTATGTTAAACGCAATATCTTCCTTTCCAAATTTTTACCCATGTTAAGTTTTTCTTAAGGTGCGCAAAATAGCCGGATTATGTGGGAATAGGTAAAAAGCCTCAACTCTGGGCCAATCAAGTGACCTAGATCAAGAGACGACTATCTTGGGTGAACTGGTTGTGTCGATATTCCGCCTATTTTCACATATACCACAAAACGTTAATGTTTCATGCAATCACTATCATCGTGAAGAGCATTAACTTCCATTATTCAAACGTCGCTCAATCCCGTACCTATCCGTTAAACAAACCTTAAACGCCCGACTTTATATAAGGAGCACCTCACCATGGATTCCTAGTATATTTCACAATAATACCATTGCATCCTTCTCGAGCCTCGAGCTGAATTTTGAGTTTAGAGCTCGATTTTTCGTCGTATATTCATTGTTCAAAGCAGAGACTGAGGAAATACGACTGAAATTTCAACTGTTCATCAATCTCATGGTGACGATAAATAAATTTGGCACATTTCTTTGTGCCATTTGTAAGTAATAATTGGACGGATTTGTTATTCATTAAATGGAACATATATCCATTGCTTATTTACTTTAGTGTTTAGAAAGATTTCAAACATGAGGGCACTTTATACGAAAATAAGAAAGGAAATTGGATTGAAATTTACCCTTATGCTGTGTTGGGTATATATTTCTACATTAACATTCTCTTGGCGAACTGTTATAAACTCTCTTATTACTAGATCATGCTTCTATCCAGTTAAACCTGCACCTGGTTGATGAAGGAGAACTTTTCTTAACCCATTACCAGAGGGCACACTTTTAGATTGATCCTGAATTGAAGAAAGTTGCAGACGACATTTAAAATTGCGCTAAAATAAGAAAGTAAGTGCCAAACAGGATAGAAAACAAGATTTTCAATGATTGTATTTCTTCGGGCGTCAGAAAGCGCCATTGTATGGTGATGGGTCAACGTTATAGATTGTCCTCTTTCACGTTGATCAACTTAGGGGCTTTAGAAAGCGTTTTGTGTGGTAATTGGATAACGTTAAAGATTGTCCTCTTTTACGTTGATTAACTTAGGGGCGCCAGAAAGCGTCATTGTGTGGTAATAGGTTAACGTTATAGATTGCCCTATAATTTAGTTTATGTTGATCAACTTACGTGTCGCTGGCCAAACGTACTGACCTCCGACATTGCAGATCGACAGAACTTTAAAACGACGTAAATTTGCACAATATATGATCAGAAGCCTAATTGTTTGGCGACCTTACTGTCGTAAAATTCGATAAATTGAATCAGCTATACAGTATATCTAGAATATGTAGTTATGACGTTTAATTCGTCCCATAACGAAAAATGAGCTAATTGTCGGAGCTAAAAAATCACTTCCGGTCTAAGTGAACGAATTTGATTGGTCAATCAACTTTTTACATTGACAGCGAAAAATCGTAACATTGGCGTTACGAATCTTACTTTGTCCTTCTCATGCTGAATTAAAATCCCATACAAAATTGCTTTAAAATCAAAGTACTGTCAGCACTGGAAGATCTTAGGAGGGTCAATATTGATTATTTAAACAACTCTGTGTGAAATGGGCCAAGCAGGTGTAGATTAAGTTCAGACTGCACAAAACAGGAATATTCCAGGTTCAGCATGACAAGGGTTAAGACCCAATAAGCACGTGTTTTACGAGTTTCTGTATTTGATTTCTCTATCAGGGGAAACGAGTCGATAGGAACAAGTATAACAAAACTTAACGTTAGTGACGACGATACAGGTGACAATGCCAGACTGAGTTACCTCAGTAACCAAAAACAGTTGACCAATCGCGGATGTCAATCAAGGAATAAACCGACCAATCAAATAATCTGTTCAGCCCGGACCTGAGCACATCAACTCCGACATTGGCGCCATTTTTGTTTACCTTCTCTGTTGGTTTGGCGACGTAAACGTCGTAGCTACAGCTTATTCAAGCTATAGTTACGACGTTTAGGTCACCAACCAACCATTTTACTTTTTTGTTACATCATGCTGGCCATAAATTTTGCAAAATAACGTCGTTAAAAATCGAAGCGGGACTTCCTGTCGAAGTCGGTTGCCGAGGCAAACCACTTAAGTGGGCGGGGACAGCGATTGGTCAACTGTTGCGATGATCAGAGCTTTCGACCTTGACTGGTATTCTCGTGTTATAGACCAAGAGTTACTTTCCCTAACTTGGTGCAGACGCATTAAAACATCAGAAATATTATTCATTGACGCGGTAGAATCGTGGTCCAATTGAATGGTCTCGTCTGTCAATCAGGAAATCAAATCATTTAGGCCGAAAGTGAACTTTGAACCCCGACATTGGTCTACATCATTCAAGCTGTATTTACGTCGTTTAGGTCATCAAACAACGATTTTACTTACCTACATGTAACTGACATAAATTTTGCAAAATGAAGGAGTACCAACTTTGTGATGACATCATCGGGTAGCCATACAAAATGAATCGCTTTGATAGATTTTGTCCGAAAACTTCATATTTTCCTCTATTTGCATTAAGTAAATAGAATACCCCTTTGTTTTCCGTGTAAAATGAATATTTCCTTCATTACGTGAATAACAAAAGCTACTCATTGCTATGTTGACCTCTCAATGAAAGAAAAATTGATTATACACTGAAACAAACAACAATCCTCTATATCATGAATATCGGCTGTGTATTCAAGTGAAATTATATCTAACCCTTGTAATGCTGATCCCGGAATATTTCCGCTTTGACAGGTGTATAGACTAAGATCAACCTACACTGACGTGCAGTCTGATCATAGCCTAAACTACCTGCTTATTGTTGTTAGTTCACGCAATATCATGTTCTTCTGTTAATCCACGCAACCTTCTCTGTTTTTTTTATTTGTTTTCTGTTAAGAGTGTAACGTGTTTAATGCAATAAACTCATTGTATTGTATTATTGTTTTGAGAAAAATCATAGGATGCCATGGGTTCGTTCCTCGGCACATGTCCTTTCTGACATTTGTCTCTCACCAATGGTTGGATAATCGTGGGATAGCAGCTGGAGGCTAGGAAAGGATTTAATGGTGGTACTGGTGCGAAATATACCTGCAGAAATCGATTGTTAGGTGGTCCAGCCGCCACGATATGACTGAAAAACTATGTCAAGGATTTAAAATGTAGAGACAATAGGAAAAATATCCAGTAGGTATGCCTGATTCATTATGTCTCAGACAGACATGTCTAAAAGGTCAGTTCATTAGGGAAACCAACAAAGAGGCTAGGTCAACGGTGCTAAAATCAAATGGTCATTTTGACAGGAGTGGACAGTAGTGGACAGATGAGAGGGAATTGGCCAGTCGTGATCCCGCACACAAACATGTTTGTATTCACATGAATTAATCGAAGTGGCTCTTAACTTTTGACCTCTATGTTTACAAAATGATTGGTTGTTGATTGGAAAATCTTGACTCCAGCGAAATTGAAGAAGTTTTGATAGGCTAGGGAAAGATTGTTAATGGGTTGAGAGATGTATAGGTGATCACTAGACGACTAACTTTCGCTTTTTTATTATGATTCATACATAAAGGGGTCAAACTTTAAGTTATTGTTGTATAATTATCATCTGCAATTTTCAGTACTGCCTTTCAGAAGGACCGTGGTATACAAAGGACAAGATTTTTAACAATGTGTCATTTTGATTTTTTTTTTACTTTAGTCTTTTGAACTTAACTCTTGTCATGTTGAATATAATCCTTATCTAAATGCACATCAAAATCAAAGCCCTTGAAGTACTAGTTAAGGGTAAAGAATTATTTTGAGAATTAAATTTATAAACGTCTCTTTGCTGAAAGCCTCAAAAAGGAGGTATAAACTATGATCAGACTGCTCTTATGTGCAGGCTGATCTTTGGCTATATCTCCTGCCTAAGCTGGAATACACCGAGCTCAGCATGACAAGGGTTAAGATGATTTTCAAAAGATACTAAAGTCTGAAATCGGGAACTCATCTCTTTAACGTCTCTAATTATCATTCAAGAATTAAACAGTACATTATAAACAACCGTACCTCGTTCAAAACGAGGAAAAATCCCCGCTAACGGCAAGATAAGATACGGCAACCTCCTCTCCACAATTTTGCCAAAAGTGGAATTCAAGAAGGAAGCATTCGCTAGTGTTTTGTAATACAGAACGAGTCCTGGGTGTAATATTGGGTTCACACTGCCGTTCCGTTCAACATGCAAAAAAGTAGAATAGTTGGTTGGAGACCAAAAGGTCGTAACTACAGCTTGAATAAGCTGTAGTCATGACGTTTAAGACGCAAAACCAACAATAAAGGATAACAAAAATGACGGCCAATGTCGGAGTAACCCCCCCCCTATTTCTTTTCTCAATGAATGATTTCATTGGTCGACTTGTTAATTGATTGACAGACGTGATTGGTCAATTTTACTCGGGAGCTGGGTTGCTTTCGTGTGAAGCCTGAGCGTTTTGGATTGTCTGCAAAACTTGCTTAAATTTATTCACGATGCCAATGAAGTTCGGGAACTTAGCAGTTAAGCCATTGAATATGTGTAATATTTACCCTCTTAAAATTCCAGTGATATTTTTTTCCTGTGATTTTTAAATAACAGTACATATACCTGTGATATAATCGCCCCTCTCTCTCTCTCTCTCCCTCCCCCTCTTTCTAAACATAAAACCCCCAATAGCAATAATAACAATAATAACAATAATAAAAACCATCTACGGACAGGCAAACGGAGTAATAGTTATCAGTATTGTGTTTGCCAAGTAAAAAAAAAAAAAAAAAAAAATCGTCAAGTTTAATGTTTTAGCTTTCCAAATGAAAGAGGAAAGTTTACTCTGAACTCTCAAAAAAGGTAAACGCAGATTCAAGTAGTGCCCGATTCCCAAGTTTTTTCATTTTACAAAGGTTGAGAAATTACGTTTTAATATCATTAAAACTCGATTAATTTTCTCAGTATGAAAAGAACAAATCAACCCTTACAAGTTTTGCAAAATTTCAGACCCGTCCAAAATCAAAGGTTTTGCGGACAAAATTGCTAATTGGATTTGTTTTGTAAAATAACAATTCAGTATGGTAGAAAATGTTGTGGAAAAAGAAGAAATTGCTACAAGCAATTTCTGTTTTTCCTACAATGTTTTCTCAATTATAAATTCACAGGGACGTAAAACCCAGGAATTGAACGTTAAACACTTTATTGAACGCACGTTTTAAAGTAAGTTAGAAAATTTCCATGCTAGAGACAGACTGTTGTTAGTCCATATGTGCATTGTTGTAAAGATGTTTCACAATGAATTAGTCTAAGGTTGACTATTTGTCAACAAAAAAAATGTTTTGAGGCTTTCAAACCATTATTTATTAGCCTGTCTTTCATTTTCAATCTTTTGGTTGTTGAGGATGGTACTTTTTACGTATCTTAGAGTTTGGCTTTACATAATCTAAAAACCAGTTAAGTCTAACAACAGCAACAACAATAACACTCCAACTTCCCCCCCTTATCATTAGCAATTCGGCATTATTAAGAATCGGGCCCTAATATGAAATTATTTAATTTTGACCGAATAATTAAAGATGTTAACAGATTTTCTAATTCAAATTGACAAAAAGGGAACCTACACTGTCAGATGACCTTTCTGTTACATTTCCGGCTATCGATTAAGGGAAGGAAATATCTATCGGGTCAAAAATTGATATCATAGTATTGCAGTGAAATCATCGCGGTTATCAACCAAACATTCGATCGACCAATCAAATATCTCATTTAAACCTGAAGTGAATGTTGAACTCCAATATTTATGTTCTAATTCATAAGAAGTTTGGTTGTTTTGGTTACTTAAATATCGTAACTACAAGATGTAGTTACGACGTTTAGGTCTCCAACCAACGATTGGTTGATGCTTCTTATCCATATTCATGCAAAATTACGTAGTTTGATATCCCATATAGGAGGTCAGTTAGCGAGACCGGCGATCCGTCAGTCAGAAGAGAAAATAACTGAATAAATAGATAAGCAACTTATTGGTGCCATCCCAGTTGATATAAACAACAGACTTGTTAAAATGATTTGTTAATTCTTAGAATGTCACAGTAATTGTAAATGCGCATCTGAAATAACGTCGTTGTAGTTCTAAAACCTCGTAACTACAGCTTGATTTAAGCTGTAGTTACGAGGTTTCAGATTTACACCAACTACGAGCAAAACTCACATGTGAGTGTGCGCAAAATCTTACGATTTCGCAAAACAGATGAGCCACTCTCTGACAGCTCTATGCGTGATTGATAGACATTCAGCATCCTGGACAGCCACACTGTATCAGAAATATTCGGTGATCGTCTGAAGAAGCTTTGAGTTTGGTAGCTTTCTACAGAGTACAGTTTAAAATATCAAACCTAGTCAGCCTGTGAAACTTGCGCAGTCTGACCATTATTGATACTTCACAGTAGACCTCTTTTCGATTGACGGGCTATGCAGTTTGCCCAAACATCTAAAAGAGGAATCTGGCGTTGTTTAATCCATTACCAGACGACAAAATTTTAGACTGGTCCAAATTGAAAGAAATTGCAGATAATAAATTTTAGTTGATGACATTTTGTATTTTTTTTTGTATTTTTGGGTAGAAAATATTGTGGATAATGAAGAAATTGCTTGTAACAAGCAATTTCTTCATTTTACACAATGTTTTCAAAAGCCTTTTTTCTTGGGCATCAAAAAACGTTATTGTGTGGGAATGGGTTGAAATAGAATAAATAGCCTTATCGACATTCGACCTACCGCTTTAGTCATTTTGGCATTTAATTCCTAGTAACTGAGATAAAAGGGTTGCCCTTTGACCCCTACAATGCTAGCTGATTGGCTGTTGACGTTTAGTTAAAAAGCCCCATGTCAAAGTTTGATTAATGAAACTTCAATCACTTTAGTAACGGTTCTCAACAATCAAATAGTCTTGCCGTCCTCATTCTTTTAAAGAGTTCTGGACTGTCAGGGGCCGATACAAAACTTCGAAATAAAACTGACCAATTTTACCCAAGTTATTTCGCCCATTCCCACACAATACTGCTTTTTTTACTCCCTTCACCAAGAACGGCTTTGGAAACAATTGCACAGTGAAGAAATTGCTTGCAGAAAGCAGTTTCTTCAATGTCTACAATGTTTATTTTCATAAAAGGTAAAGACGTATTCATTTCACGCACTTCAAATTGTCACCTGCATCATCTTTCAATTCACAATATCCGAATTTTTTTGTCTGGCAATAGATTAACCCATTCCAACACAGTGACGCTTACTGACCCCCCTCAAGAAAAACAATTGGGCAAACATTGTGTAAAATGAAGAAATTGCTTGTAACAAGCATTTTACACAATAATTTCTACCCAGAAAATTAAAAGAATCCAAACTTTCATCAATTTTAAATTGTCACCTGCAACATCTTTCATTTTACAATAGTCGAACATTTTGTTGCCTGGTAATGCGTTAAATGAATCACTGAATAAATGAGCCAATTTCCTAACTGGTTGTTTATAACTTGAATTGCATATGGGTGAATCTCATCAGAGATCCGTGTTACAATGCTTCCTACCCCAAACAATATTTTGGCACTTTATAGCAGGAATGACAGAGCACGTCGTCGTTGGGAGACAAAAATGTCGTAGCTACAGCTTGAATAAAGCTGTAGTTACGTTGTTTTAGTCGTCGCACACGTTTTATGACATTCCATGTACATGTTTTTTTTTTCAAATTTATAACTTTGAAATTTCTCCCTGAAATTAACACAGTTCAAAAAAGAGTATATATGTATCCCTCTCTCATTGCGTTTTGATTATGAAAGTCTCACAGAAAGGTAAACTTTTTCTGAATTTAACCCATTACAACACCCCAAAATCTTAGACTGGTTCAAATTTAAAGAAGTTGCAGATGACAATTTTAAGTCGGTAGAATTTAAAACAATATTTCCCATGTAGGGTTAAAAAACATTGTGGACATTGAAGAAATTTCTTGTTTCAAGCAATTTCTTCATTGTCCACATTTTTCCCAAAGCTTTTTTTCTTGAAATGCGTAAAAAAAAACGCAATTAATTTGGAATGGGTTAACACGCGATTTCCATTGTGCCGAAAATAAAAATATTTTTAGACGCCCCTTGAGAAAATGACTGACATGCCATTTTAGTTCCAATGACCATTTATCTCTGTGTCCAACTGCCTGTTAAATATGGATAATGCGGCTTTACAGGACTGGAAAAACCTAAAATGAGATGCACTGACACTTCCCCATTAACTCAATACCAGACGGCAAAATCAAGTTTAGACTGATCCAAATCCAAAGAAGCTGACAACGATATGATACAGTTGTTGAACTTTTAAAATACTTTGTTTTTTGGGGTATAAAACAATGTTGGAAATGAAGAAATTGCCATTTTTTACGGGGGCACCAAAATGCATGATTGTGTGGGAATGGGTTAATCTATTGGAGTTACAAAATATAATGGATTCAGTTATTTTCTTTGTTCCAATAAAAAGGCGCCGGATTTTAGTTCTGTAGACTAGAATTGAAAAGTACATGTACATATCAATAACAACGCTGAGTGATGCTTTCTAGCCTCATGGTGACAATTCGTCACTGGGCGTACAAAATGCTGTAACTACAGCTTGAATATCATAAGTTTTGCACACCAAACGAATAAACCCATTCCAACACAAACCCGCTTTATCGCTGAAGAAATCGGGTACGGGAAAATGTTGTGAGAAAAGGAAAATTGCTTGTAATGTAATGTAATACCCCTTTCTCGTAATATTTTCCAATTCAAACACACCTGGAACTGTCTCCTGCAATTTCTTTCAATTTGAAGAAATCTCAATTTTTGTCGTCTATTAATTTTACCGATTCACACACTGTGACGCTTTTGGACGCTCCTCAAGAAATAACAATTAGGAAAACAAGCAATTTCTTCATTTTACACTATGTTTCTATCCAAAAAATTGAAAAAATCTAGAATTTCATAGACCTTAAAATTATCGTCTGCAACTTCTTTCAATTTGGATCTACCCAACATTGTGCCGTCTTGTAATGGTAATCCTCTGACACAGGGCTTGTGATCGTGATACAAGATCTTATTTACGGATTTTCGGCCCACATAGGAGCATGGGCAGAAGCAAGTATAATAATAAACAAAAGTAAAAGGAGAAAAGAATTCCAACTGACAGATCTAACATTATTTAAAAGGAAAAAGAAAATAATGTGTATGTATGCATGTGTGTGTGGGCTCGTGCGTGCTATTAACTAATACAATCATAATACCCTTCTCTCCATAAATGCTATTTTAAGCATATGTAATAAAGTTAATTCGAGTAATATCTAAATGCAAGCAATACATGTCAATGGCGATAAGTCCGATCGGCGATCCGATTACTAGTAATGAAAACTTTTAAGAGAAACAAGTAATATGTATGTTACTTCCCTTTAATAAAACGAATTTGTTCCGTTATTTTTGCAAGAAGTAGCCATAAGTTTTTATTTTTCTAATCATTAAAAGAATTGAATATATAATGAAAGCGCTCACAAGAATATGCATTAATGCGTCCGAATTATAGTGTTTTGAAAATCTTATCGGAAAAGGATAAAAGCACCCGACTTCAAATTTCACGATCACGCATTCGAGCCCTGGGCTGACCATTTCAGCTAACAAACTAATTGTTTTTCGGATGAGAAGATAAACCAATGCCCCTTGTGACTTTGCTATTCATCGAGCACGTAAAAGAACCAGGCAGAGCTCTCAGCAGTGAAATGTCTTTATTTTATGAAGGTAAACAATAAGACAATCATTTCAAATTAAACAATTTGAAATTAAATCTTTTTTAAAAATTTTGCCTTCACTGAATGAAAATTAAGTGAAAGTAATGATTTGATACCAGCTCACACACACGCTGAAACAGAACAATGCGTGATGACGTAAAAAATGATGACATATTATGAAATTACGATAGATGGATTTGATGAGAACAAATGAAAAGAATACATGCATTAATAAACTCTTGGACAGTCACACCCTGTACTTTAATTATTTAAATATTTTATGCTCGGTCCGTTGATTTGTTTACTAGCAGATACTGTATAAACTTATTTTTGAAGCTAGATGACGAAGTTGAATTTCTAATTGAAATAGGGATTTCATTCCACACACACTCATGCTACAGTATGAGAAAAACCGTTTCTTGTACAATGTATTATATTTTGAGTGTGTGATGTCATTATAGGCATTTGACCTTAAGCCATAGTTAGTGCTGTTACAAAATGAAATAATCTCATTCATATATTCTGGCGATAGGTTATCACAGCACTTATAAGTTAAAACACCAGTGCGATTATTACATCGTTTTTAAAAGTCAACCAATTTAGTTTTGTAAAAAATTCAATAGATGGTGTTCTTGACGCAGAGCCCAAAATAACGCGAGCTGTTCTTTTTTGAAGTACATATAATTTAGAGGACCTATATTTAGCGTCTTTCCACCAAACTGTACAGCAATAGTCAAAAAGAGGAAGTATGCACGAATTGTAAAATAGTTGCTTCATTTCTAGAGTGAGATAGTTCGAAATCCGTTTGAGCAAACTAATTTTACTGTTGATTTTAGAGATAGTTTTGTAAATATGAAAATTCCAGGACAGATGTTAGTCAACATGTAAACCCAAAGTCTTCGGTATCCCTTCTTAAGAGTTTTTAAAACGTTACTTTCTTTCCAACTATAATATATTTGCATTTGAAATAAGCCATCTTTATCAATTCGATTAAGACAGCTCGAAGATATCGTCGTTGTCGTTCTAAAACCTCGTAACAGCAGCTTGAATCAGAGGGTCTATAATAAACAATGGAAAATATGTTGATGCATGGTTGACCGGACGGTTGGGACCATGTATTTTCTTTTGCAGATATGATTTTGTAGGAATAAGGATGGGAGAAAGCTACCAATCTTTTTTCAGTCATTTGGCAGATTAAGTAACTGAAACCTGTAAAGGTACGCCAAAAATATACCCATGCCTTCAACTTAGCCCCCTTCCCCAAACTAAACCGCAGCCTACGTGTGTGGATTATCAACAACCGAAGCTGAAATACCCGGTATATACATGTCGATTCGGTGCATGCACATTAACCCATTCGCACACGATAAAATTTTAGACTGTTCTTAATTGGAAGGAGCTGCAGACGACAATTTAAAGATTTTGAAATTCTAGACTTTTTCAAGTTTCTTGGTAGTTAAGATTGTGGAAAATGAAGAAATTGCTTTTAACAAGCAATTTCTTCATTCTCCACAATATTTTCCAAATCTTTTATATTGAGGGGCGTTTCAAAACGCCATTGTTTGGAAATGGTTTAAATTACTGTTACTTTTTTCACATGGTGTTATTTCCTGTTTTTTGAAATTTTAGACTGGTCCAAATTCCAAGAGGTTTGAAACTAAAATGAAAATTGGATGCAGTTTGAAATGAAATCATCCTATACAATATTGTGGGAAAAGAAGAAATTGCTTTTTACAGACATTTTCTTCTTTTTCCACAATACTTTGTTAGATATAAAATCATAGTGACGTAAAAGCCCGGATTGGTACAGGAAAATGTTAATGTCTTCAATATCTTTCCAATGTGAACAAGTCTAACACTTAGTGGTCCAGTAAAACGAGTGTGGTCTATCAACTCGCAATAAAGTTGATTTTTTGTGAAGGTTTCTTGTTGAAATTGTAAATAAAAAGTTTAAGGTAGCTTTTTGTATTGAATATAGTACTGAATTAGTGGGTCCTGCTGGCAATGCCCCTTGGTGGCATTTTCCGATCCACTGGTTTTCAAAACTCAAGTTGCTAAATCAACCACGCCCCTTTTCAAGATGAAACGTATCATTAGAGCAATATGTTTTATACATACTTAATGGCTTTAAATCATACGAATCCAATAAATGATGCTAACTCTTTATCAGATATCAAACACAAAGTTTTTCATTATTATTTTCTAAAATCTTTCCCGGACAAATGCTTGATTTGATACCTATCAGATAATACATGAAGGAACAAGAGGGCCGTTGGCCCTGGGGCGCTCACCTGAGATAAAGGCTCTTTTTCTTTCAACAGTCTAATTTCATGTTAAGGTTAGAATTATGAAACAAGTGGGCCACAATTACATATAAACACTATGAACTTGGGGATCCAAGTCTAAATTACAAATTCCAAGGCTTAAGTGCTGATTTGAAAGAAGGAAAAAACTTTTTCCATGGGTTATAATTTCAGAAATAAGAAAGAAGTCTGTGAACTGATGCTTCATGCCTATACCCCCCCCCTGGGTCGGCCCCTTGAGACCCGAGGATCATGATTTTAGCTATTTTGTAAGAGGTCAATATACTGATGCTTCATGCAAAATATCAAGGCTCTACGCCTTCTGGGTCAGGAGGAAAAGATTTTTAAAGATTATTTTAAAATTTCACTTTTGTTGCCATGGCAACCAGAGTTTTTAACGGATTTCAATTCTTTTAGCTATTTTTGAAGGGGACCACCTAAGGAACATTTCTGCCAAATTTGGTTCAAATTGGCCCAGTGGTTTGGGAGGAGATGTCATTTAAAAAATCGTTCTTTATTTCTATATAAACCTCACCCCCCTGGGGACCCGAGGATCATGATTTTAGCTATTTTGAAAGAGGTCAATATACTGATGCATCATGCAAAATATCAAGGCTCTACGCCTTCTGGGTCAGGAGAAGAAGATTTTTAAAGATTATTTTAAAATTTCACTTTTGTTGCCATGGCAACCAGAGTTTTTAACGGATTTCAATTCTTTTAGCTATTTTTGAAGGGGACCACCTAAGGAACATTTCTGCCAAATTTGGTTCAAATTGGCCCAGTGGTTTGGGAGGAGATGTCATTTAAAAAATCGTTCTTTATTTCTATATAAACCCCACCCCCCTGGGGCTCTGCCCCTGGGGACCCGAGGATCATGATTTTAGCTAGTTTGAAAGAGGTCAATATACTGATGCATCATGCAAAATTTCAAGGCTCTATGCCTTCTGGATCAGGAGGAAAAGATTTTTAAAGATTATTTTAAAATTTCACTTTTGTTGCCATGGCAACCAGAGTTTTAACGGATTTCAATTCTTTTAGCTATTTTTGAAGGGGACCACCTAAGGAACATTTCTGCCAAATTTGGTTCAAATTGGCCCAGTGGTTTGGGAGGAGATGTCAGTTAAAAAATCGTTCTTTATTTCTATATAAACCCCACCCCCTGGGGCTCCGCCCCTCGGGACCCGAGGATCATGATTTTAGCTATTTTGAAAGAGGTCAATATACTGATGCATCATGCAAAATATCAAGGCTCTACGCCTTCTGGGTCAGGAGAAGAAGATTTTTAAAGATTATTTTAAAATTTCACTTTTGTTGCCATGGCAACCAGAGTTTTTAACGGATTTCAATTCTTTTAGCTATTTTTGAAGGGGACCACCTAAGGAACATTTCTGCCAAATTTGGTTCAAATTGGCCCAGTGGTTTGGCAGGAGATGTCGTTTAAAGAAATTGTTGACGGACGACGCACGACGCACGACGGACGACGGACGGACGCCGGACAAAAGGCGATCACAATAGCTCACTTGAGCACTACGTGCTCAGGTGAGCTAAAAATGTGTGAAAAGAAATAATATCTATCCGAAATGATGTTCTCTCAAATAATTGATTGATTGGGGTTTAACGCCACTTTAACAGTTTTTTAGTCATATCGCGGCGGTTGGAGAACCTAACAATTGATTCCTGGTATTCCTCACACCAGTACTACCACTACATCCTTTCCTATCCTCCAGCTGCTATCCCACTTAAGCTTACGATTATCTACCCATTGGTGAGAGACAGTTCTCTCAAATAATACACACTTAAAACTTTTTTCTTAAAAAATTTGGAATAGTCTAAACACAAAAAGAAACTGTAAGCCTTCTTGAACGAAAATTACAAATACAGGTTTGTCTTTTAAATAATACGGAAACTGTCGGAAGAATGGATCCAGATTAGACTGTTCAAGTCGTTGCGAAGTATGACTCGGCCTTTTAACCCCATCATTTTACAAACCAATGATTTATTTCAACACTATTGTAATTGCTTAAAGATATATATCTTATTGTTATACTTTTGCCGTTAAATGTGCGTTTTAACCCATTCCCACACAGAGACACTTTTTGATGCCTCTAAGAAAAAAAAGCTTTGGAAAACATTGTGGTAAATGGAGAAATTGCCTGTCCCAAGCAATTTCTTCATTATCCTTAATGTTTTCTACCCCAAAAGACAAAGATTTAAAGATTTCATCAACTTGAAATTGTCGCCTGCAACTTCTTTGAATTTGGACTGGTCTAATATTTCCTTGTGTGGTAATGGGTTAATCCCAAGAAGAACCATACACTATTTTTTTATATCTAATAAAAGTCATTATAAACAATTACCGATATCAATATATTTAACTTTGACATAACCCATAGAAAAGTAAATGATTATAGTGAATCAAGATATGATGGCCTCCTTCTTGATAATTATCTTGTTAATATTATATCTCTTCATTTTGAAATAAAATACTTTAATATATTAACTTTTTCTCTCCTTATCTTAATACGAACATCGATCTGCTGCCAACTTTAGGAAAAAATGCCCCTTTTCCTTTAAAAGACGAAACTAGAAAAAAATGTAAATCATTCATATGGCAAAAAAATTGCAAAAATAGTCTTAAATTTACATTAAAAGCCAATAGTTATAACTTCAACAGTTCCGGGTTTAAGAAAAAACTAGACTTCCTATAATCTAGTTAGAAATGAATCATTACAACCGAGTCATTGCAAACGACAAAAGTATAATTGCGGCTAAGGAAAGAACGGGAATTGTTGACTTATTTAGACAAAATAAAAGGGAAAGTAGTTTGAAATGTAAACACAGATAAGAAAGATTGTATCGCTTTGACATGGTATGAGTCAAAGGAGACCTTCAACAATGTGTCACGGAATAGAAATGAAATAAAACAATAGAAATGTGACCAATGATACACAAGGACCAATCTCGCGGGATCTTAATATTCAAAACGGTATTTTTGATTATATGGCAAGGACTAAACCCATTCCCACACAATGGCGCTTTTAGACGACCTAAGCAAAAGGCTTTAGAAAACATCGTGGAAAATGAAGAAATTGCTTGTTAAAAGCAATTTCTTCATTTCCCACAATGTTTTCTACCTAAAAATACAAATACTTTTATAATTCTATCTACTTTAAAATGACGTCTGCAACTTCTTTCAATTTGGACCAGTCTCAAATTTTGTTGTCTTAGAATGGGTTAGACAATGAAGTGAAATATTATTTTCGATGCTGGTACATTTGTTCGCTTTATATCGGACCCGTAACATAGAAATAGAAACTGTTGACTGATTCACTGAATGGGGTT
This sequence comes from Fragum fragum, assembly GCA_946902895.1. Lineage (NCBI taxonomy): Eukaryota > Metazoa > Mollusca > Bivalvia > Cardiida > Cardiidae > Fragum > Fragum fragum. The sequence continues at coordinate 63,458,031 of OX336369.1, read as the reverse complement.
TAACGCCACTTTCAACAGTATTTCAGTTTTGTGGATCGGCTGGTGAACCTAGTCATGGCTCCCTGTCATTTCTCACACCTGTTACACCACAACAGTCTTTCCGAGCCACCAGCTGTTGACCGAAGCCAGACAGAGCAGACCGATCATCTCTAGCAAGGATGATAAAAGCTTCAGGTCACCTAGTAAAAGTCTATGACCTGATGAAGTTCTGTATGAGATCAAACAGTCAATTTTGCTCAAATATCCATTTATAAAAGATGAACACTTTCGTTAAGCGACTGGCAACAAATTTCGCTTTCAAAAAACAAAAGATATTCCAAATTAAACGTTTATGTTAATAGAATCATCAAGAATGGATACTATGTTGATGGATCTCATTAGAATCGTCTCAATGAGACTACCCTAATGAGTTCCATCACCATAGGATTAAGTAAGAATCTTGAGGTAAGTTATGTATGCAGTCGAACCGATCTTTCATACATGTCAAAAAGTGTATGAAGCGACCATTTTCTTAACCCATTCCCACACAGCAAAATTTTAGACTGGTCCAAATTGAAAGAAGCTGCAGACGACAATTTCAAGTTGATGGAATTTTGATTTTTTTCATCTTTTTGGATAGAAAACATTGTGGAAAATGAAGAAATTGCTTGATACAAGCAATTTCTTCATTCTCCACAATGTTTTCCAAAGCTTTTTTCTTGAGGGGCGTAAAAAAGAGGGATTAAACGACCACATTTTGGCCGCCATCTGAGTGCTTAACTGTATTCTCATGAAATATACGTGCAACCACCGAATGTAGATACTCCAAGGCCAGCAGAAGCGTCAAACATATTATTTAGCCATAATCCGAATATTGGCTTGTAAAAACAACTTGCAACTAAAAAGTATACCGCCTTGTATCAAATAGCTGGAGAGCGATTGTCTCGTTTGTTTTTGTTTATCAACAGGATTCATTCATTTGGACCAGCATACACTAGAATATTGTCAGTTGGCCACCAAAAGATCGTAACTTCAGCAAAATCAACCTATAGGTACGAGGTTTTCGTCGCCTTGCCGACAAAATTCAATTTATTAGTATGCTTCATTCTTTTACGACCTCAGTTGACCTATATTGTTTGAAGAGTTACCAATTTGTCAGACAATCAAACAATTTCTTCTTTTTCCACAATATTTTCTCAAGTATAATATCGCGGGAACGTTAAAATCAGGGATTGTACGGGACAGAGTTAAGTAATATCAAAGTTATGTTTGCATATTTGAGTGTTTCATTGGTATCCCCATTACAGCGCCGTGAAATTCCTTGAACAAGTTCATAACCACATGATTAGTGGAGAAGTCGGGATTCGAACCCTTGACCTTCAATTCATCTCTAATTACCAGTCGGTCGTCCAAACCACAAACGACCCCTCTTACGGTTGTGAAAGCCAGTCATTCTTCAGCAAAGGGGGTAGCAATATAATCCATTAATCAGAATGATTTGAAAGAAATACACATAAAATATATACGGATTAACATGACACAATATAGAATCATAATGCACACAAATTAGCCCGGAATGCAAATAATTAAGTCATAGTATAATTTCACTAATCTACTAACAGTGTTGCAGTCCACTTGAAGGGATTTGTCTGGGGGTTATACCTTTTAAGGATCTTTTGACCTTAATATCTGTCTGTTGATATTTTTTCACGCGTTGGTTTGATCCCCCTCAAGTCGCAAATTATTGGATAAGACGGGATTAATGATTTTAAATGGAATACTAGTTCGGCATTAGACCAATGTTTACCGTCTCGCGAAAAGGGTCCATCCCAGGATTCAGTAACGCAAATATTTGAAAATCAGATCTGATCAAGTACAGGTCAATCAAAATTTGGTTTTAGAATTTAATTAACAGTACGACAGGGTGACCATTCTACATTAGAAAAAAACGCCCAAGAGCTAAAATTGCAACCCTCATTAGTCTACGCAGTCTCGCTACGGCTGATATTACTAAGATTGCAGATTTTTTTGGGGGTGGGGGGAGGGGAGGGGTTAGGGGCGAGACGAGTCACAAACTAATTCAAACCAGTCCCCACCCGAAGCAAAATTTCGTGATTTACGCATAAAACTGAAATTGCACAAATAGGTCAATAACGAAATAGGAAAAGAGGGCTGGTGTACCTTAACCCATTCCTACATAATGTCGCTTTTGGAGACCCCTCAAGAAATCGACAGGGAAAACACCCATTCCCACACAATGTCGCTTTTGGAGGCCCCTTAAGAAATTAACAAGGAAAACATTGTGTTAAATGAAGAAATTGCTTGCAACAAAGCAATTTCTTCATTTTACACATTGTTTTATACCCGGGAAGTTGAAAAATCTGAAAGTTCATGAATTTTGAATTATCATCTGCAACTCCTTTCAATTTGAACCTGTCTATTTTTTTTCGTCTGGTATTGGTTAACATGGCTTAACGTTTTTTCAACCCCAGAAAACCGCATCTTATCCTTGCAAATAATGACAGAGTGACGCTCTAATATAATAAACTGACCATTCAAATCGTTCATTTAGACCGGAAGTTCAATGTTGAACTCCGACAATTATACAACAATTTTGTTGTTTTGCTACTTAAACTTCGCAAGTAAAGCTTGTTCAAGCCATGTTTGTTTCAAACTCACGTTTGAATATCCGACCAAATATATTTCAAACTACATGTGTGTTTGACCTTTCTTGTCATTAGTGGGCTTGGCCAGCGATCCGTCAATTTCATACCGCATAACTTGTATAATTTGAAAAAAGACATTATATGCGAAATTACGAGAGCAACGTCAAACCGAAAACGTTATATGCGCTGTATTAAACTGGAAGAGAACCTAAATGCGTTTTATCCGTTGAACATGTCGTTGTTAAAGGGGAAATGACTCGTCACAAGCAATTTCTCCTTTTACCACACTGTGTACTACGATTTATCATCGTATGAAGATCGCTTAACCCATTCACACACAGCAAAATTTTAGACTAGTCCAAATTGAAAGCAGCTGCAGACGACAATTTCAAGTTGATGGAATTTCAATTTTTTTCGTCTTTTGGGATAGAAAACATTGTGGATAATGAAGAAATTGCTTGATACAAGCAATTTCTTCATTTTCCACAATGTTTTCTAAAGCTTTTTTCTTGAGGGGCGTAAAAAAGAGGGCTTGTGCGGGAATGGGTTAAGTAAGTGATATGAAAAAAAGGCGTTCATTCAAGATCAAATCGTCGGATTAACAGTCTGTGAAAAACAGTTTTTGAAAATCCCAGGTGCACCGAAAATGTAGCCAATGATGCGATGTTCGTTTTGTTTTGTCAAAATCTTACAAAGTACTTACAAAGTAACTTCCGTCGTTTTTGATGATGTACACTGTCCAAAACGACATTGAATAATGGGCCCCTACCGATATACAGAGTTCTCCCGAAAATTGCCCTTTAATTAACTCCCTTGATTCTACTGGGTAGTTCCGGTTTAAATTTCAACAAAGAGTAAAGAAGAGCTGAGACTAAAAGCGTCTGTTTTGGAGATAATTAATTATTCTTTCGGTATTTCACACATAAGAATATTGAGTACTTTTGTAATACTTATAGATAATGAAAATGTTTTGGTAGGTTTTATTAACATTGACACCTTATAATCGTCTTCCCGTACGAGTTTCTTCAAGTTTATATATTCTACTTCTCATTTTCGAAACAAAATTAGAAAAAGTGTCCTTCATGGTGAATTGTTGCTTTTATTTCCTTGGCTTGAGAATATCTATTGAAACATGCAAACAGACAAAACAACAATGGGGGAAACAAAAGTATTGCGATAAAAGGAGTATTTTTACAAGGAATTTCTCCAAATCTGAGCGATCCGTTATTTTTTATACAAATGAATTTTAATAATTCGTCTGTATCCTATTTCGTTCTGAGATTTTTTTATCTACAAAGGTTCAAATAGTAAGTTATTCTTAAGAATTATCGATGTCCGTCCATAAACTCCTGTTTTAATCCAAGTAACTTACACGTTTTGATTCGGTATCTTTGATTACGCAATAGTCCACGGGTGGTATCCGGTAAATTTCATAACGATCGGCTATTTGCTTTGATTTTCACACGACTGCCCAGATGTCCTTCTTTTGACTTATTAACAAGGGAGTCGGTTGACTTATATTATTTGGAATTTATCTAGTTCTAAAGATTGATTAATGTTGTATCTTTCTGTCCATATATTATATGCAAAATGACGTGGTTGGGTCCCTAAGTAAAAGTACACTATCAGAAATAAATGCTCCTATTTTGCGTAGAATCAGATATTTTTCAGAATTTGATACAGAGGAATGTTGAGTACTTGTAGTTACTCTTAGCATATGGAATTGTTGTGGTAGTTTACATTAACGTTGACACGTTTTAATCGTTTTTCTCTCCCGACCTAGGAACCAATTTCATTCTAGTCTAGTTTTCATATTTTACTTCTCATTTTCGAAAAAAAAAAAAAAAAAAAAAAAAAAAAAAAAAATTAGCAAATGCGTCCTTTGTAGGAAATCATTGCGTTTACTTCTTTAACTTGAAAAGACTTATTAATACAAGGAAACCACACAACAACAAACAAGAATAACAATGTTGCGACAAAGAGTATTTTTTACGCTGGTTTTCTCCACATCTGAAAGATCAATTATTTTCGGTACACATGGCTATTAAAAATTCGTTCGTATCCTCTTTCGTTCTGAGATTTTTTTTCTGTAAAGGGTTAAATGGTAAATCAAATTTAAAAGTAAACGATGTCCTCTTATAAACTTCTGTTTAAATCCAAGTAACTTACACGCTTCTGATCGATATCTCTGATTGCGTAATAGACCACGGGTGGTATTTTTGATATACACTGGATATATCTCATAATGATCGGTTATTTTGCTTTTGATTTTCACCCAATATCCCCTTATTACAAGTGACAAAGGAAGTCGTTTGCTATTCCCTCTAATTGTAAGGAAATTACGAATCTGTACATTTTAAATAGGATTATAAATGAAAAAAAAAAAAAAAAAAAAAAGATTTGTATATTTAGTATATATACATTGTATCATTTTGGTCATTGCATGATATATCTCAATATAGTAATAAGAATTTGGTATCAACTAAATGGATTAAAACGTTCAAAAATATTGTCTTAGTTTGATCTTTGTAACACTTCTTACGGTCATCTCTTTTATATTTCCACTTTTTTATTTCTCACTTTTTCTCAAATACTTAAATACTTGATATGATATATAGAACAATAAATTAAAAAAAAAACATTCAACTGGGTAAAAATACTGTGGAAAAGGAAAAAAATGCAACAAGCATATTCTTTTTCTACAATGCATTCTCAATTTGAAAGCCACAGGGACGTATAAACCAGGGTTAACCAGAATAAATTTTATATGAAAAATATAAATTTGTGCACACATCTAGTATCAGATGCTAAAGCTTGTCCAGGATGATTGAATTAAATTGGTTTACCCATTCCCACACAATGACGCTTTTAGGCGCCCCTTAAGAAAAATAATTGGGAAAAATTGTAACATTCCCGTTTGTAAAAGGACAGATAACTTATAAATTCAAAGCCCCGCTTGACATGTGAAACCATTTTTTGTAAAAGGAAATAACGGAATGTATTTCCGTGAGTATCATTGTATTTATTTCGATCAAAAAAGTTCTTTTTATGGTAATTAATACGTATATCCGGAATTAGGGTATATCCGAAAAATACACTTTCATACCGGCTCATTTACGATTATAAACACGTAAAACGTCACTTAGTTTTCATTTTTAAAACCAAGCTCAGCGGTTACAATAAAGTAAGCTCTAGACCATCTAGGGTCTCAACATTGATGACACATAGTGAGAGCTGGCAACAACCTGTTAATCTTTTCGATACCGATATCAGCGTTTTTTTTTCACCGGAACTACCCAAAGATTTAAGGGAGGTCACTCTGATGCTAAAACTAAGCGGAGTAACTCTGGATATCGGTAGGGGCCCATTAGTTTTGTGTGTATTAGATTAATCCATTACCAGACGGCAAAAATTTAGACCCGTCCAAATTTAAAGGAGTTGCAGACGTCAATTTAACGTTGTTAATTTTTTTAGAATTTTTAAGACTCTCTGGGTACGAAACATTGTGGAAAAGGAGGAAATTGCTGAGGAAAATGAAGAAATTGCTTGTTTCAAGCAATTTCTTCATTTACTAGGGTGTTTTCTCGATTGTTATTTTGAGGAGCGTCAAAAACGTCATTGTGTGGGGATGGGTAAAATTGGGCACCCTTGAACAATCTTAACACTAACGTCAGCGAGTTTATGCAACTGGCTATCTTTTCTGTAGCTATTTCAGTACACGGACTCTCGCAGAAACATTATAGATGATGGTAAGTTTAGATTTATTGAAATGTGCATGTTTATGGCGTGTTTTAATTAACAATGACACCTAAGAAAACGACCTTGGTTTGTTTAGATTAGATCAAAATATATTTACGAAATTATATGAAAGATGCACGATTGAAGTTTAGAGAAGAATTAGTGCGTACTGTTAAACACCATCGTCTATTTTCACCCAAAATTTAAACTTTGACTCTAATTGTGACCTTGACCTTGGATCTACCAAATTTAAAATTAAAATCCATCCATCCTGGAAGTTATGGAGCAGGCACAATTTTGATATTGACCTCTAACCGTGACCGTGCTATTGAAACTTCGGACCCAAAAATAAAAAACACATATTAGGTCACAATGAGGAATAACCCTATCAGCTTTAATCAGAAGCAGAAATCTAAGAGTCGGACTGACTGACGGCCCATTGAACCCATTTACATATGACAAAACTTTAGACTGGTCCAATTTGAAAGAAGTTGTCGGAATTTTTAAAAATCTGTCCTTTGGGGTAGAAAAATTTTTGAATAATGAAGAAATTGCTAGTGACAAGCAATTTCTCCATTTTCCACCGTGTTTTCGCAACTTCTTTTCTCGGGGTCGTTAAAACCTTCGGCAGCTTAAAGAGTATAGCGAGACTTGAGTTGACTTTTACTTTCACTTTACTTTCACTTTGACCAGTGAAATGTACATGAATGGTTACATTCAAGACTGTAAAAATAAAAAGTGCCCTGTCTTATGTAACTGTAATGAACAAACTTGTGTCTTGGGCAGGGACCTAATCTGACGATACAATATCGGAGAACAGCGTAGATGGGACAGTTTAGCAGTATAGGACTAGCTCAGCAACCTTACGGTTATTGGCCAAAGGGAAGTTATCACCCAATATAAACTCAACATGTCTTTCCGAATTACTCCCCTTTGGAAATCCTATTTTTTCGGTAAACACACACAATTTAGAATATGGCGATTGACCATAAAAATGAAAATAAAACATGAAATTTTGTTTGGCTTATTTGAAAAACAGAGTTGGTAAATCAAAGAATTGAAGGTCCTGAAAATCGCCATGTTTTGAAAATTTGGACAGCTTGTAAATCCTAAGACCTTGCTTGTAAAGAGTAATTTCTCCTTTTCGCACAATGTTGTCTGTAAGCAATATTCTTCAAGTCTTAAAAAAGCGGGATTTTGTGGGAATATGTTAAGTGTCGAGTCATTTCAGTTGTTTGAAATTTAAATATGAGAGTATTACAGCAATAATTATCAGTTGGTTTTCTATTAACTTATTTTGCAGCATGAATTTTGTATCCTAACACAGATGAAATAGTCACAAAATTCCAATGAAAATGAATTTAGAGTTACCATCCTTGATTTTAGAGTTTATACTTTAATTTTCAACCTATTACAAGAAGGCCAAATTTTAGGCTGGTCTGCATTGAAAGAAGTAGCAGATGAAAATATAAAATTTATTTTTCAACTTTCTTGGTAAAAAAACATTGTGAAAAGTGAGGTAATTGCTTCATTTTTAACATTTGTTTCCCAAATTGTTTTTCTAAAGGGGCGTCAAAAATTGTCATTGTGTGGGGATGGGCTAAGCTATAAGCTTAAAAATCACATTTTACAGCATGACAAGAGTTAAAATTGTGTCGTCTGGTGATAGGTTAAAATAAATAATCTATATTTCCCCTTGACGCAACCCTACTTTCTACCACTTTCTAACATCCTTGCATCTCCTTGATCTATTTTTAGAACTGCAAAGAGGAATACTTTTCCAAAGAGTATGAAGACATAAATTATGCCATTCCAGTTAACTGTAAGTAACTAAATGGTGTTATCTGAGTTACAATAGTATTTCTTGGAAATTGAGTGTTAATCAGTTATATACATGAGATAAACTCCTTGAAGTCTCAGGAATTAACTATGAACTTTTAACCATTTAACACAGATCACACTGATGATTGTAGAAAAGCTGCCATTCAAGAAATCTCAGCAAATTTCAGGTTTAGGCTGTTTTGGCCGACTGTAAAAAAAGTTTGGGCCGTTTTGACCTTTAACCATTTTGACTGTTAACCATAATACATATTTAGTCTGGATAGGGTGCACAAGGTATTCCTAAGTGTTGAATATTTGACCCAAAGTGATAGAGCGCCAAACGTGTCAAAATATCACAAAGACAAAGTTTTTGAGCTGAAGATTTAGCTTTTAGGGTACACAACAAAGTTATTTTTTCTAAACGACTAAGATCCAAGGTAACCATAAATCAAATGTGAAGCAAGTATCAATCATTTGAGACACCAAGAGCTTGGCATGTGGATGTCAATGCTCGGCTGTACAAGTGCTTGATAGTGGATAAATGGGGGCAAAATTTGTTCAAAATTAATTCAGAGTTATTCCCCTTGTTGGTATAGGTTATTCTTTTGATAGTGAAGGTATATTCAAAGTTTCAAGTGAATGTGTTCATTAATACCATTTTGATGATACAAAATGTCAAAGTTTTCCGACAACAATTACTGTGAATTACCACGCAGACGTTGACAACAACCTTGCCACGCCATTATCTCTGGTTTACTCCTAAAATTGTAGATGGAGTGCACATAAGGCAATCAATGATACAAAATGCTTACCAGATACTGATAGATCAAAATAGCTCACTTCCACATTTTGTTTTCAGGTACGATCAAGAAAAAATAATAAACATTTTCACTTCTTATTTGTTTTATTAGGGCATTTTCTGCATGTACATTTTTTTTGCACAGACTTTTTGTCACTATTCCTTTTGCTCTACATGTTTTTGTCTTATTTTTTTCTCTCAAAATCTTGTACACAATTTCAGTCTTCTCCAGTTTTGACTCATTGAATCCATTCCCACACAATCCCTCCTTTTTACACCCTCAGGAAAGAAGCTTTGGAAAACATTGTGGAAAATGAAGAAATTGCTTGTAACAAGCAATTTCTTCATTTTACAGAATGTATTCTATCCAGAAAGTTGAAAAAATCTAAAATTTCATGAACTTTAAATTGTTGTCTGCAACTCCTTTCAATTTGGACCAATCTAAAATTTTGGTGATGGGTTAAACAGCTACACTACCTATTTTCATGCCTCACTCTTCATACGCTCTCTTCACTCATTCTTTGAATCATTTTCTCACCAACTCTCTCCCCCGTTTCACACCACTCTCTCCCCTATGTTTCACACCAATCTCTGCCTTGTCAGTCCTCATCAGATGACTCTTCATCAGCCTCTTCCAACCATTCTTTGAATCATTTTCTCACCAACTCTCTCCCCCGTTTCACACCAATCTCTCCCCCGTTTCACACCAACACTCTCCTCCGTTTCACACCAATCTCTGCCTCCTCAGTCCTCATCAGATGACTCTTCATCAGCCTCTTCCAACCATTCAACCAAAGGAGCAACCTGAAAATAAAATTAGAAAAGCTCTATACAGGTGAGATTGGAAAGAGTCGCAATCATTTCATTATGAATTTCCTTTTTAATCCCTGCATTTTTACGTCCCTGTGTTTTTTATACTTGAGAAAACATTGTGGAAAAAAAAGAAATTGCTTGTAGGAAGCAATTTCTCCTTTTCTCAAAAAAGTTTCTACCATATTGGATGGTTTTAATGAAAATTGCATCCAGTTTTCTTTGTTGTCTACAACCTCTTTCAATATGGATCCGTCCAAGATTTCAAAAAATCAGGCAATGGTAAAAGGAGTATTAAGTTGAAACTGTGATAAAAAACCTTGCATTGTGTTTAAAGTGTATTTGGTAATTCTTGTATTTCACAAGACAACAGACAAGTAAATTATGAAACTTTCCTATGCAGCCAGAATCAAATACAATCGTTTGTACCACAACTACACCATAGAATCCCATGTATTATATACCCACAAGTTTTGACTACAAGACGGTTAAAGAAACCCACTAAAATCAAACACTTTGTTAGCCTTTCCTGTTCAATTCCCAGTTTTTATGTCCCTGTAATTCTATAGCTGAGAAAATATTGTAGAAAAAGAAGAAATTGCTTGTAACAAGCAATTTCTACTTTTTCCACAGTAATTTCTGCCAAACAGAATGGTTGTTTCTCTAATTAAATCCACTTTAAATTTTGATCAGCAAAACCTTTGAATATGGACAGGTCTATTTTTTTCAAAAACAGGAAAGGGTTAATTGCTTACTGACTGATAGGTGGACAAATGAATGGTGAATCACAATAGCTAACCCTAACTACAGGTGAGCTAAAAATACACCCAAACTTTACAAAAATCCTAAAGCCTTTTACCTTTTTTCTAACTTCTTTGTGTTTATTTTCTTCCTCCTCCTCTTCATCACTTTCTACAGTTGATGTATCTGCGGGGAGTCTGTACCATTTGATAATCACTTGTTCATCAAGTAATTCAGCATCATATAGGCAGTGGATTATCTTCATTAATATAGACATGTTGTTAGAGCTTGCACACCCAAAATCCTGTAAAAGGGAACAAGAGAAGTATATCAAGGGTTAATTGCAATACTGTTCCAAGTGTCTATACAATGTATAGGCACTTGGAACAGTATCATAATTAACTCACGATATTGTTGGTGTGTAGGTTGGTTTTCTGTATCATTTGTTGGTTATTTGTTCAGCTTGTTACTGAATATCAACTAGAAAGAGGAACATCTTCCTAAATATAGACCTGTTAGACCTGACACCAAAACTCCTGGAATGTAATAACCTAAAGTTGTTGTTAGTCTGCAAGTCGTTAGACAATTTAGGCAACCAAATTCTGTGAACTAGGAGCCAAGCAACTAAAGTTGGAGACGAATCCGAATTTTCACTCAGTCTGAAAGAATCCGGTCATTTCACAGTTCATGGAGTAGTTAACAAACCTTTCATGGCAGTCTTACGAAAATTCCATGAAGGAAATGCTTTGTTCACTGAGCAAAAAAACAACAAAAAAGAATAATGCCCTTACTAAAGGAACGAATAATTTCCGGACGAGTACCATAACACAACACTTGGGGTGTAATGATGGCAAAAATGCTGTTTTAGTTGAAAATATTCAGCTATGAAAAAAGTTGTCTCCCAAAATGACGGTGTCTATAGTCTAGTTGCCATATTTTGGATAATTTATCATCTTAAGAATACATGGCCACTTTTATTTTGAAATGGCCCCTCATTTTTCCTCTAAGGGGGCCGTATGGCCCTTTGGTTTTCATTGCTAAAATGAACCCTGCTTTAATTGTACCAAGTCCCAAGTTTTGTGAAAAATAGTGGACAAAAAATCTTATGGTTTAAAGGATACTTTATATTGATACACAAACAAATATTGATATATATTTGAACATGAGTTCTGCCTATTGATGCCTGAGGCTTCGCTTGATAATGGCTAAAAATCCTAAGATGAAAAGGTGAATAATTCTTACAGCAAGAGGACCAGGATGGTTTTGTATCACTTACCCGAGTATAGGGCTAATTTTCTGGGTATGATATTCTTTAAAATATTTTGGTAGAGGGTTAATAGGCATTGATACAAACCAAATATCAAAGCTCTAGGCCTTATGGTTTTGGAGATTTTCAAAGATTTCCTTCTTTATTGCTATCTAAAATCAGGGATTTCACAGAAAAGGGCTAATTTTCAGTGTACAGTAATCCTTTGAAGATATTTGGTAGAGGGTCAATAGGTATTGATACATACCATTTATTAAAGGTCTAGGCCTTTTGGTTTTGGAGAAGATTTTCAAAGACTTTCAAAGATTTTCATCTTTTATCTAATATAATATTATACATTACTAAACAATGACGCTTTATGACGCTCTAAAGGAATACAATCATGGAAACTTTTGTGGGAAAAATAGAAATACTTGTTACAAGTAATTTCTAATTTTCTCACAATATTTTCTACCCTATTAGGCACTTATTTTCCAATTTTAGAGCAATCTGAAATATTGTCTGCAACTTCTTACAATTTGGACAAGTGTAAAATTTTGTTGTCTGGTAATAGGTTAAATATCTAAGCTGTTTCCTTTCATCTAAAATTTCAATAGTTTCCGCAGAATAAAAGAACAAGTGGGTAAAGTACAGTTGCTTTGATCAGTCACAGTGTAGGCTAATCTTTATATATCTACTCTAATATATATTACGGATCTGAAGAAAAAAGGTGATTTTCATCAAAAACTCAGAATAGGCAATGATTTTTTACCCCATTAACCCGTTCCCACACTCTCACACACGGGCGCTAAGAAAAACAAGAGGGCCGTTGGCCCTGGGGCCCTCACCTGAGATAAAGGCTCCTTCAACAGTCTAATTTCATGCTCAGGTTAGGATTATGAAACAAGTGGGCCACACTTACATATAAAGACTATGAACCTGTGGATCCAAAAGTCTAAATTACAAGTTCCAAGGCTTTAGTGCTGATTTGAAAGAAAGAAAAAAACTTTTTCCTCCCTCTGGATCCATGGGTTATAATTTCAGAAATAAGAAAGAAGTCTGTGAACTGATGCTTCATGCCTATATCCCCCCTCCCCCGGCTCCGCCCCTGGAAACCCGAGGATCATGATTTTAGCTATTTTGTAAGAGATCAATATACTGATATTTCATGCAAAATATTAAGGCTCTTCGCCCTCTGGGTCAGGAGGAGAAAATTCTTAAAGATTATTTTAAAATTTCACTTTTGTTGCCATGGCAACCAGAGTTTTTAACGGATTTCAATTCTTTTAGCTACTTTAAGAGGGACCACCTAAGGAACATTTCTGCCAAATTTGGTTCAAATCAGCCCAGTGGTTAGGAAGGAGATGTCATTTAAAAAATCGTTCTTATTTCCATATAAACCCTACCTTCCTGGGGCTCTGCCCCTGGGGACCCGAGGATCATGATTTTAGCTATTCTGAAGGAGGTCAATATATTGATGTTTCTTGCAAAATATCAAGGCTCTATGCCTTCTGGGTTAGGAGAAGAAAATTTTATAGATTTTTTTTAAAATTTCACTTTTGTTGCCATGGCAACCAGAATTTTCAACGGATTTCAATTCCTTTAGCTATTTTTGAAGGGGACCACCTAAGCAACATTTCTGCCAAATTTGGTTCAAATCGGCACAGTGGTTTGGGAGGAGATGTCATTTAAAAAATCGTTCTTTATTTTATATAAACCCCACCCCCCTGGGGCTCTGCCCCTGGGGACCGAGGATCATGATTTAAGCTATTTTGAATGAGGTCAATATACTGATGCTTCATGCAAAATTTCAAGGCTCTACGCCATCTGGGTCAGGAGGAGAAGATTTTTAAAGATTTTTTTAAAATTTCACTTTTGTTGCCATGGCAACTAGAGTTTTTAATGGATTTCAATTCTTTTAGCTACTTTTGAAGGGGACCATCTAAGGAACATTTCTGCCAATTTTGGTTCAAATTGGCCCAGTGGTTTGGGAGGAGATGTTGTTCACAGAAATTGTTGACGGACGACGCACGACACACGGCGCATGACGCACGCCGGACGCCGGACAGACACCGGACAAAAGGGGATCACAATAGCTCACTTGAGCACTACGTGCTCAGGTGAGCTAAAAAGCTTCAGAAAACATTGTGAAAAATGAAGAAATTATTTCCCACAAGGAATTTCTTCATTTTGTGCATTTTTTCTACCAAGAAAGTTGAAAAAAGACTAGAATTAAAAAAACTTGAAATTGTCATCTGCAAGTTCTTTCAATTTACACCAGTCTAAATTTCTGTGATGTGGGAGTGGGTTTACCATGTATAACTGCAGGCTACATGCATAAAAAGTAAATACCACAAACCTGAAGTGCCCTCAAACATTGAAGCTGTGATTCTTCATTTTTAATGTAATTCTTCAATATCTCCATTCTCTTCTTTAATTGCTGGAAAAATACAAACCAGATCCCCTTTGTTACAGTTCATCCGTAACTTTCCTAGGAAAATGAGTCAAATTGATTGATTACTGGCCACGCCCATTGAGCTCCATCAAGAAGTTCCAATTAGATATTTAATGCATTATCACACAGTGAAGCTTTTAGACGCCCCAAAGAAAAAAGTTTTTGAAAGCATTGTGCAAAATGAAGAAATTACATTTCTTCATAATTCACAATTTTCTACTCCAAAGGATTAAAAAATTCAAGATTTCAAGATGTAGAAGGCAGATGATGGACAGAGAGATGGAGAAGATGATGCCAATAAATGTCCAACTTCTGAGCTGTATAAATGAGAGCTGTCAGACGCGGCAACACTCAACTATTTTGAGCGCTGGATAGTAACAGCAATTCAATGTCAATATAATGCATAATAAAAACTAAAAATCTTTCAACAAAAATTTGAAGTCAATCAAGAATTTCTAACTCCTAAAGTGGTTAAAACTCCACTATAATATATGTAATTTTAATGAATCTTTGCCTAGAAGATGGTATGATGGTCACAAAAATATGTGCAAAGTTTAAAAAGAATAGCATTAGCAGAAAGAAATATGACAGTTGCGATTAAGGTTTGACCAAGAATTTCTTAGTCCGAAAAGGGTAAAAATTACACTAAAATGAATATCAGAGTAACAAACTGTGTCTAGAGACTGATATCATTGTCATAAAAACATATGCAAGGTTTCAAAGAAATAACAGGTAGAAAGAGATTTATTAAAGATATATGACAGTTGCAAACAATATTTAACTACTATTTGTTAAGTTCGTAAAGGTTTAAAACTCCACTATAATAAATGTATTGGTAATGAATCTTTGCCTAGAAGATGATATGATGGTCATAAAAGCTTGTGCAAAGTTTACAAACAATAGCATTAGCAGAAAGAGAGTTATTAAAGACAAGAAGTCTGAAAAGGTTATAATTCCACTAAAATGAACCTCAGAGTATTGAATCTGTGTCTAGAGGCTACTCTTATTGTCAGAAAAACATGTGCAAAGTTTCAGAGCAATAGTATTAGCAGAAACTGAGATATGACACTTGCACATAAGGTTAAACCAAATCATTACACCTACAGTGACGCCCTGGTGACTGGAATAGCATCCTTATCCCTGAATTGTGGAGATAAAAATCGAATGGTTGGTTGGCGACCTAAATGTAGTAGCTTGATTAAACTGTAGTTAAGACATTTAAGCTGCCAAACCAACAAAAAAGCCTCACATAAATATACACTCAAGTTGGAGCTCAAAGTTCACTTCTTGTCTAAATGGTTGATAGATTCTTTGATTGACAGCTGTAATTTATCAATTAATGTGCTTGGTAACATTTTGACAAAATAAAGAAATCGTTTTTTTTATTGCCTTTGATTTCTTTCTTTTTGTACACCAAACTACTTACTGGTAAAGTCTAAATTTATGTTGTTTAATCCATTAGCAGACATCAAAAGTTGCAGATGACAATCCTAAATTTTTCATAATTTAAAAGATATTGGTCTTTTTTGGTAGAAAACTAGGGATGGGAACGAGTACTCCATTAATCGAGTACTCGATCGAACGTCCGCGTATCGATTACCAATATCACTAATCGAGTAATCGGCGAAAATAAAATAACAGCAAAAAAATGAAAAATCGTTTCCACACTCAAGTTTTGATACTTTCTCAAAGTATCGATATCTCTTTTCCAACACTGTACAGTGCAAAGGGTAGATTATGTAACACCTGGTCGTTTGCCGATTATCTAATCCCTCGATATTGCCAATCAAGTGCCAGCAGCTATTGTTCTCGCTGTCAAACAATGTCATAAATTTTCGCACTTTCGCCGCTCTTTACTCTGATTCGACAGGTGCATTTTAATTGGACGTCCGTAAGATTTACATTTTGATTTGATTGGTTAAGGCAATATTCAATTAGCCGATTATTGGATTATTGTAAAGATTCAATTCTATTGCTATCTGTTACCCGAAGAAGAATCATCTCACATGATTATACCACAAATAAATTCCAGAAAGTCCAACAATGCCTCCTGCCAAGTCTATAGTATGTAAGCGCTTCAAGCGAGCAGCCGACGACAAGACCGTAAAATGTACACTTTATGAGTTTAATGGAGTTTAATGGAAAAAATTTGACACTTTGGGCAATTCTAATTACATATCTAACAATTGTCCGTTTTTCTCAAATAAAGTACTGATCAAATGTATTCTGAAAATACATTTAGACCGAAGATATGCTGTATAAATCGCATATGAATATGTTTGAAAACACAGAGACTATAACAACAAGAGGACCATGATGGTCCTAAATCGCTCACCTGAGGCATCTGCAAATTAAAGTACTTTTTTGTATAAAAAAGACACAACTTGAGCAAAATAAATGAAACAAATATAAGATTTTGGGCTTTGTACAAAACAATCCAGTAATGCTTTAAAATGAAAATGAATGCCTTCATGGTTTAATGGATTACAAAACTATCCCAGAATTTGTCACCCTCAGGGGAAAAGGTTTAAAAAAGCATTGTGAGAAAGCAAGCAATTTCTCCATTTCTATTTAAGAAGAATCCTTTCAATGCGATTTATGCAATTTTCAATAACAGGAGCAGAGACATTTTTTATCCTAAGAGCAAATTTTCCTGTAACATAGTACAAAATTATATAGTCATGCTACATACCAAATATGAATGCCCTTCATCTTATATTTCAGAAGGAGAAGACTTTTGCTCTAATTGGGTGTTTTCCAAAATTTTGGACCTCTGGGGCAGTGCCATGTTTTATCCCAGGGCTAAGATTTTAGCTAACATAGTAGAGAACCATCTGGTTATGCTATAAATCAAATATGAATGCCTTAGACTTTGTAGATTGGGAGGAGAAGACTGTTGAACATGGTCTAATCGAACATTTTTACGAACTTTGGACACCCAGGGAAGGGGTGTTTTTTAACCTACAGGCATAATTTAATCAAAATTGATAGATAACAACCAGACTATGCTACACTCAAAATGTAAATGCCCTCTGCCTTAAAATGAAGAATTTTTTTCAACAAACTCAAATTTTGCATTTTTCCAAATTTTTGGACCCCTAGTCAGGGCCGTTTTTGACCCTTGGATGAAAACTTTTTGTGATATAGTACAAAACCATCTAGTTATGCTACATACCAAATATGAATATCCTAGACCTTATAGTTTAAGAGGAGAAGCCTTTTGAAATTGCTCTTATTAAGAATTTTTCCAAACTTCGGACCTCAGGGGCGGGGCCATTTTTGACCCCAGAGATTAAATATTTAAAAACTTGGTAGATAACCATATGATTAAGCTCTTTACAAAATATAAAGGCCTTTGGCCTTGTAGTCTATGAAAAAAACAACATCAAAGATTTACTAAAATTTCCCATTTTCATATGCCGCGGTTACAAGAGTTTTTGACGGAATTAAATTCTTTTAACAACTTTTGAAGAGCTTCACCCAATGAACATCCCTGCAAGGTTTCAGCTTGATTGGCCTACTGGTTTAGGAGAAGAAAATTTTTAAAGATATTTAAAGGATTACTAAAGATTCCCATTTTCATATGCCGCGGTTACAAGAGTTTTTGACGGAATTAAATTCTTTTAACAACTTTTGAAGAGCTTCACCCAATGAACATCCCTGCAAAGTTTCAGCTTGATTGGCCTACTAGTTTTGGAGAAGAAAATTTTTAAAGATATTTAAAGGATTACTAAAGATTCCCATTTTCATATGCCGCAGTTACAAGAGTTTTGACGGAATTAAATTCTTTTAACAACTTTTGAAAAGCTTCACCCAATGAACATTCCTGCAAAGTTTCAGCTTGATTGGTCTACTGGTTTAGGAGGAGAAGATTTTTAAAGATATTTAAAGAATTACTAAAGATTCCCATTTTCAAATGCCGTGGCAACCAGAGTTTTTGACGGAATTAAATTCTTTTAACAACTTTTGAAGAACTTCACCCAAGGAACATCCCTGCAAAGTTTCAGCTTGATTGGCCTACTGGTTTAGGAGGAGAAGATTTTTAAAGAAATTGTGGACGGACGGACAGACGGACAGACGGACAGACGGATGGACGGACGACGGACATCGACCGATCACAATAGCTAACCTCGCACTTTGTGCTCAGGTGAGCTAAAAACGGACGACGTTTCTATTCGAGTATTCGAGTACTTGATCGGAAGGGTGACCGAGTACTCGATTAGTAAAATTGGTACTCGTTACCATCCCTATAGAAAACATTTAAGAAAATGAAGAAATTGCTTGTAATACGTAATTTCTTCATTTTCACTGTTTTTCCATACTTTTTTCTTGGGGGTGGAGGTTTGCATGAAAAACTTCATCAAAGTCCAGTCATGACTACAAATTCATACATAAGCGTGATTAACCCTCTCCTGTATAATCACTGTTTTTTACGTCCTTTTCATTTTATACTTGAGAAAACATTGTGGGAAAAGAAGAAATTGCTTGTATCAAGCAATTTCTTCTTTTTCCACAATATTTTCTACCCTACTGGATGGTTATTTTTCAAATTAAATCCACTCTAAATTTTTGTCTGCAAACCTTTGAATTTGGACAGGTCTTAAAATTTTAAAACAGGAAAGGGTTAAGTTTTTAGGTTCATATCTCAATGAAAACAAAAACTGTTCTCTTCATTTCTTCGCAAAATTGTTTTGTTGGGGTCAGTAGGTATGGTCAGTAATCCAGGACAGTCCAATAAATGACAGAATATTCCCTCCCTTTATCAAGAAAAATTTACAGATAAAACTTTTCAATGTCAGTTCATGACATCAACCCTACATTTACAGATCACTTGCAACTCCTATTTCAGGTCGATGTGTCAGTTTTTATAAGATTCAAAACAGTACTAGTTTGCAATATGTGTTTATAGACATTTTATTGAGAAAAAAGAAAGCAAAGAGCAAATCAAAGTTTTGTAATTGAATTTTGACAGTCTTTTGAGATCAATCAAATCCCTTTGTAACTCTTTCCTGTATAATCCCTGGTTTTTATGTCCTTGTAATTTTAATCTTGAGTAAACATTGTGGGAAAATAAGAAATAGCTTGTAACAAGTAATATCTTCTTTTCCCACAATGTTTTCTACCTTGCAGCTTGGTTACTTTTTAAATTGCATCCCCTTTCATTGCCGCCTGCAACCTCTTTGAATTTGGACAAGTCTTAAATTTTGAAAAACAGGAAAGGGTTTACAGAGAAGCTTATTCAAATAATTTGAAATGTATACTTACAGATTGTATTACAGATAAAGCTTGGGCTCCGGCCAAACTTGGATCCTCTGACAGTGGCTGTTCTAAGAGAGCTCTTACAACAATCTGAGTCAATTCTTTGATGGATATATTGTAGGCATGTCTGTAAAATATAAATCACTGATTCAAATACCAACATTAGGATTTTTATTGACCTTCCAGTTTTAATAATACACCTGTGATTTGCCTTGAATGGCTGAGATTTATTTCATGTCAAATGAGAGCTGTTTACCAATTCCAAACTCATTATAGCTTTTTTACTATTCTCAGGTAAAAAATAAACAACCTATAAACAGTTCACCTTGAAAATAATATCAAATCTTTATGCCATATAGTTTGTCAGTAGAAGACTTTTAAAGATGTTCTTATTCATTTCTATGTAATATAGGATGTGCCTAGGTGTAGCCCAAATTGGACCCAGGAATATTGTTTTATCAACCTTGGTAGAAGGCCATCAGGTGATACCAAATGCCCAATATCCAACCTCTATGCTTTATTGTTTGTTAAGTTTTTAAAAAGTTTTTGCTTCTTTTGTTCTATAACAAATGTTTTCAACCTTTCTATAGGCATAGACACCAGATTTTACATCCCCAGAGTGCCTCAGCTTTTTGGCTAAGAAGGAAATGATTTTTAACTAATAACAAGTTGACAAAATGTTAGACTGGGCCAAATTCAAAGATGTTAAAATGACAACATTTAGTTGATGTTGTTTTTTTGTCTTTTTGAGGTAAAATCAATTGTGGATAATAAAGAAATTGATTGTAACAAGCGGGTGTTTCAAAAAGTGTTATTATGTGGGAAATTCCACCAAAATGAATCCGTGTCTATAGACTGATATTATTGCCACAAAAGCATGTGCAAAGTTTAAAAACAAGAGTATTATTAGAAAAGCTAACAAAAAGTAAAGCGTTGGTTTGCTTGAATAAGCCGTTGGCACTATGTTAAATCTGAACTAAATGTCAAGTTTCACTTCCAGTCGTAATGAACAATTTGATTGGTCAATTGATTTTCTGATTGACATCAGTGATCTGTCAATTAGGATATCTCACCAATTATTTAAATTTTCTTTGTACTTTTTAAGACATTCCTGTTTTTGGAAATTTTAGACTGGTCCAAATTGAAAGAGTTTGCAAACGACAACAAAAATTTCATGCAATTTGAAATGAAACCATCTTATGTGGTAGAAAATATTGTGGAAAAAGAAGAAATTGCTTGTTACAAGCAATTTCTTCTTTTTCCACAATGTTTTCTCAGGTATAAAATCACAGCCACGTAAAATCCTGTGTTTGTACGGGAAAGGGTTAAGCTTTTCTGAGTAATTGAGAAGATTTTAGGATGTTAGTTGTAATGCTAAGAGATTGAGCACACTTACTTGAGAGAGTTGATCTCCAGTATGAGATTTTCATTGTTGATATTGTCATCCTTAGCTCTCTGTACTGTATCTAACATCTCAGTGTAATATACAGGGACTACAACAGACAATAAGACAGTTTCAAGGTAGGAGTGAAATTTAAACTGTCTTTAACCCTTTCCTTTTTCAAAATATTTTAGAACTGTCCAATTTGAAAAGCTTTGCAGACAAAAATTTAAATTAGATTTAATTTGAAAAATAACCATTCAGTAGTGTAGGAAATATTGTGAAAAAAAGAAGAAATGGCAATTATAAAGTCACACGGACATAAACAATTAGGGATTGAACAGGAAAGGGTTTACATAAGATAACACAGTCACACTTTTCACACACACAGAACTACACCAACTTAACCAATTCTCACACAATTCCACTGTTTTACCACTCTCAGATATCATATTTAATTGTTACAAGCAATTACCCCTTTGGCCACGTCGTTTCTCTGCCCTTATAAGCTTGATTTTTTAGATCTTTATCTGCTTTGAATTCCCTGGAACTTCTTTCAATTCATTCCAGTCTAAATTTTGTCATGTGGTAATAGGTTAATGAGTCATGCCATTCTTCCTTGCAAGTAAGCTCAACAGAATTCATAGTTTAAACCTACATACCATCTGGAGGTAGACTTGGTGGTGGAGATTCACTGTCAGCGCCGGAGTCTGTGTCTTCTTGGTCAGAGGATTCTGATTCTATTGTAAGACCCCAGACTTTTCTTACTATATCCTCATCGTCACTTTCATCTTTATCACGGTCAGCATAATTAAATGCTTTTCCTCTCCTACCAAACATCTCGGATGATTTGGACGGATCTTAAAAGTAAATGTGAGACCTGTTAACCCTTTCCTGTTCAAACCTGGGACTTTATGTCACTGTGATTTTAAATTTAAGAAAACATTGTGGAAAAAGAAGAAATTGTTTGTAACAAGCAATTTCTCCTTTTTCTACAATATTTTCTACCACATAGGATGGTTTAATTTCAAATTGCATGTAATTTTAATTGTAGTCTGCAACCTCTTTCAAATTGGACCAGTCTTAAATTTCAAAAAAACAGGAAAGGGTTAAGCTAAAAGGGGCCTTTTAAGGAGTGCAAAAGTAGTTTCATAACTCTTTTCTCTTGATAGATATTCTGTATCTAGACTGGTAATTGACAGATTGCTGGCCTTGCCCACTGACTCCGCCAGCTATGTCTACTGACTCGGACAGGAAGTTTGACTCAGACATTAAACAAACATATTTGATTAATTTTATGCCAAGTAACAGACAAGAGGGCCCTGAAGTCTGATATGCCTAAAACTGCCAAGCCCAGATTTTTTTCTCAAATCAAAATTTCATGAGAAAAGTTTTTGAAAAAGGTCAACCAATGAACATTCTTACCTAGTTTGGTCAAATCAGCCCGGTGAATTAGAAGATTTTTCAAGAATTATTTCACGATTACTCTAAGTCTGATGAGCCCTAGCCCTACAAACAAGTTGTCAAAGGATCACCCAAGGAACATTCCTGCCAAGTAAGGTCAAATTCTGCCCAGTGGTTCAGGAAGAGATGTTATTGTTATTCATTACACACACTTCGAATTCCAAACTCATCAACCATTTTATGAAGACATTTTCTCTTTTATTTCTTGAATGCAAAAAGTGTTTTCTAAGAATTGACATAGCGACCAAATTTTAGACTTAGTGACTTCATATCAGGCTTTTTTCAGGATTTCATTTAACTGTTTTTCTCTCTAAGTTTTAGGTTGAATGGGCTAAAAGTGTGGTTTCTAAAATGCCAACAAGGTTTTCATAAAATCAACTTTTTGTCTTGTTTTTTACCCCAAAGGACCCTTACCATCCTTACCATTTTCAGATTTCACCCAGACAAACAGTGTAACCAATTGACCAATTGCTGGCCCTGCTGCTACCAAAATCAAAATGGCCAAAGAACACATCCCTAACAGTACTCTAACAAATTTTGATCAAGCATATAATTTGGCCTTAAAGGTGCCTGAGGTTTTTCCAAAATTAGACCCCAGTGACCTAGTCTTTTCTCCAAGGGTTCCATTGGTTCTAGATTTGATCAAGTTAAACACTCTTACCAATTTGAAGATTGACTGAGCACAAAAGGAGGCAGTCAGAATCCCCAAAAGGTTTGTCTAATTATTTACCTAGTGATAGAATTTTACACTTTTACTTTATCTAATTTTTAAATAGCCAGAAAAAAATCGACAAATTCTTAGGTTGAATAGTCAAAAAATGTGGCTTCTATAGTAAATATATGTTTATAGGCAGTTACAACTGTTTTGCGCTGAACCATCAAGTTACAAAATGTCACTTACCTCCATCTGTGGTATCTAACTGATCATCATCAAACCCATCAGACAAAGATGAGACAGCTATAGTACTTGATTCACATACAACATCGGGCCCAACTTCAACCTGGGAAGATTCAATATTTGTTAAAACTACTTGAGAAGCAACAATATGAAATAATTCCAAATTTGAGGTTAACCCGTTCCAACACAGTGATGCTTTTGAACACCCCTCAAGAAAAACAATTAGGAAAATATTGTGTAAAATGAAGAAATTGCTTTTTACAAGCAATTTTTCATTTTACTCAATGTTTTCTATCCAAAGAGTTGAAAAAAATCTAAATTTCATCACCTTTAAATTGGCGTCTGCAACTCCTTTCAATTTGGACCAGTCTAAAATTTTGCCATATGGTAATGGATTAATAGTTTATTGGTTGTATTAGGATTTATTTCCCACAAAATAACTAAGGCCATATGACGACAGAGCCTATATTCAAATTCTCATCCCAAGGACTGGAGGTGCAAGGATTGAACCAACGACCACTGAAATCACCACCCTAAAATTTGGTTCTACACATTATGGCTTGTCTGCATAATATATGAATCTGTCTACCTCTGAAGTTACATGAAGGCAACTATAATGGGTTTGGAGATATTATCCAAACTAGTCTAAGTAAAGAAATTCAACAAAACCAGTTTCTATATTGAAAGGGATCTGTTGCAGACAAATTTTAAAGGCTCTTGTTGGGACAAAATTCCTCACCAAAAAGAATTCTGAAATCTTTGATAAAACCATTTACAGACCTTCTATAAGTAATTTCAGAACAGATCACAATCCTGCTTTGAAAGCTTTGACCAACAGAAAACAAAAATAAATTTCAAAATCATTTTATGTAGGCAACATAGAATGGTTTTGAAATTCATTTTTGTTTTCTGTTTGGCAACACTTTTCATGATGTATGACTTATTTGAAATTTTGAGAGAAGGTCTCTAAATGATTTTATCCCCATTTTTTAGATTGCAGGATTCTTTCTGTGAGAAATTGTGTCCCTACAAGAGCCATAAAGCCTTTAAGAACTATAAATAACGAAGCGATTATGAGTTATGGTTATGCATTGCAATTCTCCAGAGTAAGTTTTTATCAATCCATGAAGTTTCATATTGATAAGTAGAATGCTTTTCAAGATTTTTTAGTCAAAATTTTAAAAAAACACTTTTAAAGCAACAAAGAGCAGTATCTCCAAAACTAAGCAAAGTATGTCAATGTATTAATGCTACAAAAATAACTGCAAGGTTTGAAGCCAATTGGACATGAACTGAAACAAGAGGAACGCCTATGGGTGCTTAAGCTCGGCTGTTGGGTGCTGAATAGTAGACAAAATGTATCTCGAATTATACCCCTTGATAGTATAGGTTGCTCTTTTGATAGTGAACAAGTGTGCAAAGTTTAAAGTGAATGCCTTTAGTAGAACCAGAGATATTTGCGCAAAACGACAACATCAACAACAACAAGGACAATGCTAAGGTTATCGCAATACCTCAAGTTTTCTCCATAAATAGCAGAGCTAAAAAAAAAAAATGCTTCAGCTTGGTGTACAATACAAAGGGGTCATACCAAAATTTTCCTGTTTTATTTTGTTTTTAATCAGAAATTCAGTATGCAGACATGGATGCTCTAGTGTATAGTTATCTTTAATAATTGAATGAAGATATAATGCACTTTTAACAGTATTTCAGTTATATCACAGAAGCTGGAGCACCTAACCATGGATTCCTGGTATTTCTCACACAAGAACTACCACAATATGCTTTCAAAGCCTCCAGCTGCTCAATCCTCTTGGGTTTACGATTATCCACCCATTTGGGGAGACAAATGTCAGAAAGGATATTTGCTACTGTTATTTAAAAAGTGAGGTTCAGACTGTATAAAATTTAAGCAACAAAAGACAAGCATAAGTCAATCTTGAAAGCTTAAAACTGACTTCAGTTATTGCCTTTTAGAGCAAAGAAAATTTGATGTCTTGAAATAAATTTGATAAAACAGAAACTGTGTCAGAATAAATATTTGGAAGGTAAATGCCCTAAGGCTTGGTATAACTAGTGTTGATTGAATTGGGTTTAATGCCACTTTTAACAGAATTTCAGTCATATCACGGAGGCAGGATCACCTAACTGCGGAATCCTGGTATCTCTCAAACCAGTATTATCAGTACATCCTTTCCGAGCTTCCAGCTGCTCATCCCACTTAGGTTTCTGATAATCCAACCATCGGTGAGAGACTAATGTTAGAAATAATATTTGCCATGGTCGAGGATCGAACCCGGGACCAAATCACACTATGGCCGTGGCTACATAACTAGAAGCTGTCCTGATTTCTCGTTTGACCCAAGTAGAAACCAAAGTGGCACCTTTAAAAATAGTATTTTGATAGACGCTGAGACAATGTAAGAACTAGGTTCTTTTCTAGGTATCAAGTTAAAATTTATGAATTTACCTTCACCCTTTGTTAGGAACTTTTTGTGACACTGCCATCAAATATCATACTTTTAACTCACTACAAGACAATACCACATTCTGATGCCCTGAAGAAATATTTGCTTTGGAAAATATTTTGAAAATAGGAGAAACAAGCTTGTAACAAGCAATTTCTCCTTTTCTATTAATTTTTTCTACTTGATATGAAGCACTTATTTTTTCAATTAAAAAACACTTTCAATTATTATCTACAATTCTAACAATTTGAACAAGTTTAATTTTTTTAAATCTGGAATAAGGTTTAGTACCCTGACTTACCTTTGATGCAAGAATACAACCAGGTTTCAGATTCACATTTTCATAAACTTTCACATTATCACAGAGTAGAGAGGTTTCCAAAGTACAGTTATCATCTATCACAACATTATCCCATATGTAGGAACCTTCAATTTTCACATTTTTACCTGAAAAATCGACAAAAATTATCTTGAAACAGAATCATCATGATAAAGCCTGTTGACACATCGAGAAACAACAAATTTTAGACTGGTCTGCATTTAAAGAAGTTACAAGCATTATTTTAACCCATTCCCACTCAATCCCTCCTTTTTACGCCCCTCAAGAAACAAGCTTTTGAAAACATTGTGGAAAATGAAGAAATTGCTTGTATCAAGCAATTTCTTAATTTTCCACAATGTTTTCTATCCAAAAAGACGCAAAAAATCTAAAATTTAATCAACTTGAAATTGTCATCTGCAGCTTCTTTGAATTTGGACCAATCTAAAATTTTGCTGTGTTGGAATGGGTTAATAAGGGCTATTCATTTAAAATAGGCCAATTTATTACTGCCTAAAATCGAGTGATGTTTATTTACCTTATCACCGGACGTAGCCCGGTTACTCGTGAAATAAAAAGCAGTGTAATAATCACTAGCCTGTAGATGGCGCTTTAATCTGAGCAGTCTCAGCAAATTTTGATAAATCGCAAGAAAAGTAATTTGGTATGCCTAAGTACAGAAAAAAGAAGTCTAACAAAGGACCGTACACTGCGGAACCAAAGGATGGAGCCGTTGGAGGGCCACAAGTGCCAAGGGAGGAGCCGCTTGAAAGGGTGCGGCTTGCCTCCGATGACGAAATGGCGGGTAATCCATTTCGTCAACTGTTTGGGCTCAGGGAAGCAGATGCTTTGATTCCTTCGTTGGAATTGAATGCATCACCCACAATATCCGATTTTGCTTTGCCAGGGAGTGCCTTGGTGTGCGCTGACGACGATCTTACCATGCACGTTTCCAAAGAAAACGTCCAAAAAATATGGGCGGGAGAGTACATTAATTTGGCCCTTCTACTCAAAAAACTGAAGTAGCACCCTCTTCATCAGTTGTAAATTTAGATGAACTTTCTGGACAATTGCTAGTTAAGCCGAAGCCTACACGGTTAGTTCAAAACATTCGTGAATGGACAGATGCTTTTCATATTTTTTCGTCAATTTACATCAAGAAATATCCTGATAGGGCAGGGTCTCTATTTCAATACATGGCAATCATAAGAGATGCAGAGTTAAGGGGAAAGGGATCTTTGGCATGGAGGCAGTATGATGAAGACTTCAGGAGGAGGCAAGCAGTGCACCCACAATCCTGGGCTAGACTAAATCCAGACCTTTGGCTTAGGTCGATGACTTTACCAGCTTTGACCCAGCCTTCAAAACAAACTTTGAACATTTCTAATTCTAATAGACCCCGAATCAGGCCATGCTTTGACTATAATGCTCCAAAAGGCTGTTCTTTCAGGCCTTGCAAATATGATCATGTGTGCACTGCTTGTAGAGGTCCTCATTCCCTCACAAAATGTCCTCGTTCTCTGGACTCTAATTTTCGAAGTCAACAGGGTAGTTTCGGAAATCCACCAAGGCAAAACCGAATGTAGATTTAATTTGGCTAAAACACCTGTAAAACTGGAAGCTATGATTCCTTATTTAAAGAAATACCCAGACATATTGGCGGCAAAAAATCTGTATAATCGATTTAAATTTGGTTTTTCTTTGCACTATGAGGGTCCCTTTCAGGATTATGACTCAAAAAATCTAAAATCAGCTTTAGATAATAGTCACATAGTTGTACAAAAAATAAAGAAGGAGATTGAGGCTGGTAGAGTCGAAGGCCCTTTTGATACCCCACCTTTTGATACTTTTCGGGTGTCGCCTCTTGGTCTGGTTCCGAAAAAAGAACCTGGTGAATTTCGACTGATACGCCATTTGTCTTATCCGAGAGGGGATTCTGTCAATAGCTATATTGATCCCGATATTTGCTCTGTGCAATACATGAAATTTGATGCTGCAGTCAAAATGATACAAAAATTGGGTCAGGGAGCTTTGTTGGCCAAAGCCGACATTAAGTCTGCATTTCGACTTCTACCGGTAGCTAAAAGTGACTTTAAATTAATTGGGTTTAAATTTCAGGGTAAATGGTTTTTCGACAAGGCTATGCCATTCGGATGTAGTATTTCGTGTGCTACCTTTGAAAGATTTGCTAATTTCCTTCAGTGGGTGGTGCAAGAGAATTGCACTTTCGGCGAAATAGAACATTACCTTGATGACTTTTTGTTTGGGGGCGAAAAAGAAACAGAACAATGCGCTTTAATGTTGCAAGCATTTTTTAAGTGTTGTATGGATTTGGGGGTTCCAATTGCAGACGACAAAACTGAAGGTCCATCGACTGTGTTGGTGTTCCTTGGATTGGAAATCGATACGATTTTGATGCAGATTCGTATTCCGCAAGAAAAAATTCAGTTATTGGTCAAATTAATTCAGGAAATTTTGAAGCATAAGCGTAAGATAACTCTTAAGCAAATGCAATCATTGATTGGTTCCCTCAATTTCATGTGCCGGGCTATAGTTCCTGGCCGACCATTTAGCAGACAAATGATTAATGCAACATGTGGTATTAAGAACCCACATCATCATGTCACAATTAACAAGGGGATAAGAGATGACCTTTTGATGTGGCTGAAATTCTTTTGCAACTTTAATGGTATCTCGATATTCAATGACAAGGCCTGGTGCTATATTGCTGATGTATGCTTGTTTACTGATAGTTCAGCGTCAAAAAGCAACGGTTTTGGCGTTTATTTTCAAAACCAATGGACATACGCCCAATGGCCAAACTCTTGGATAGAGCAAGGCCTTCTTGATGACATTACTTTGCTAGAGTATTTTCCAATTTTAGTTTCAATCTACATTTGGGGGGATCAACTTCGAAATAAAAAGATTTTATTCAGATGCGATAATAGGGCAGTAGTTGAAATTATTAATCGACAAACCTCAAAATCGCTTCGAATTATGGTCTTGGTCCGAGCATTAACTCTTAAATGTTTGCAGTACAACCTTGTATTGCGGGCTGAGCATATCGAAGGGGTTTGTAATTCTATAGCAGACAGTCTTTCTCGTTTACAGTTGTCATGTTTCCGCCAACTGGCCC
Organism: Fragum fragum; assembly: GCA_946902895.1. Classification (NCBI taxonomy): domain Eukaryota; kingdom Metazoa; phylum Mollusca; class Bivalvia; order Cardiida; family Cardiidae; genus Fragum; species Fragum fragum. Next base: position 63,428,851 of record OX336369.1, on the reverse strand, counting down.
CAGAAGCAGAGCTGCTGCCAAAACCAATACCCAACCATCTTTGGAAAATCTTCAACTTGGAGCCAGACAGCTTCTGAGGGCAGGCTTGTCCTCACACACTAGAGTTGTCTATAACCAGGCTCTTCAACTTTTTGAACACTTCAGATTACAGTATGCATTTCAGTCAGAATGGCCTGTCCCTTTTTCTCATTGGAAGATTTTCATAGCTTTTTTGTTCCAACAAGGATATGCATATGGAACTGCTTCAACATATATTTCTGCAATTCGATATCAACATCGAATCAATAATTTGAGGGATTATTCTGCACAGTTTACTGTTTCAAAAATGCTGGAGGGCTACCGCCGATCACGGTCACTACAGGATTCTAGGTTGCCAATAACATATGACATGCTAAAAACGATTTGTGCGCAGTTAACAAGTGTATGTAAATCAACATATGAAATTAGACTTTTTAAGGCAGCCTATACACTTGCATTTTTTGGATTGTTTCGAGTAGGAGAAATAGTTTATTCCTCTGATACAGATCCATTGAAACTTTCTGATATTAAAGGGTTGAAACAAGGGAAAGGGTTTAAGGTTTATTTAAGGCAATCAAAAAACAACCAATGTGGATCACCTCAAATTATAGATATTGCTGCCTTGGATAGTGAAGTTTGTCCAGTTACTGCTATGTCAACATACTTACACATTCGCTCATCAAATGCGGCACTCAATCTCCTTTTTTGCCACCAGAATGGTGCACCATTAACACACTATCAATTTGGCGCGGTATTAAACAAAATTGTTATCAAATTGAACTTAAACAAAGCTTTTTTCAAATCCCACTCCTTTAGGATCGGAGCAGCAACATGGCTTGCACATCAGGGCATTTCACATGATACTATAAAGAGAATGGGTCACTGGACATCGGATTCATTTTAAAAATATATTCGTTAAACATGTCGACAAAATTAAATATTGGCATTGTATTGCTATTTTGAGACTTCTCAATTTCTATTGCAGGAATTCAACTGACACTCAACATTAGACATTTGCATGGCATATGCTTATGCCATTCTCTAAGTCTATTTCAGATGTATGGTTTTTAGGAGATTCATATGTATATTGGGCACAACAGTGGGCTGAAACAAGACAGATAGCTAAGAACTTAGGTTTGGACTGTGTGTCACAAATACACTGGAAAGGTATAAGGGGAATGCATTGGGACAGATTGATGCCTGAAGTACAGTATTTATCGCTTCACAATCCAGCACCACGGGCAATTGTCATACATCTTGGGTCGAACGATCTTTGTGAGGTTAAATGTAACGTATTAAGACAAATATTTCGTAGGGATGTTTTGGCAATTTCAAGTCTTTTTCCCAAAACAATCATCTTGGTATCATCAATTTTGCCACGGTTAACATGGTCTGTCAATTATCCGATTACCAAAATTGAAAAGAAGAGAAAATTGCTTAACAGGTTCTTAAGAAGACTAACTGTATTCTTGGGTGGTACAGTAATCCCCCATGAAGATATTGGTAGTGAGACACCTGGGTTATATTATAGGGATGGTGTACATCTGTCTGATGTTGGTTGTGATTTGTTTTTGCTATCTATCAAACACCATCTAGAACAATTGCTTGGTAAATAATTGCAGGAATTTTGGGGCGAACATGGTTCGTGTGGCAGAAAATTCCGGAGGGATATCAATTTTATTAGGAATATTTCATAAATTGCTAAATTTCCAAATATCTTATCTAATTTTGGCGGGAGAAGGAATGGGCTAGTGGCCAATCCATGTTATAGGATGGCTCTGTGATTTGAACTCTAACACTGGGCCAAGGGGTTTGTGCTAAGTGATTTAATCCCTAACACTGGGCACTTTGGAAATGATTTACACAGGGATAGGACCCTGTGGGTTGGAATTTGAAATGGAACTACCCGGCCAGTGATTTGATAGCTAACTCTTGGCCACCTCCATGTGAGGAGAGTAACATCCATGGAGGGTTGGGTGGATGGAAACTAAAGGGGAGTCCTAGCCTAGTTCCTAAACAAAATCTTCTTTTTGGTATCTCTCTGGGATTTTCTGCTACTGCATGGCCCATTACTGCCACACTACTAATTCATGTAATAATTATTCATTAAAGCTCTTTTAATAGATATGATGCTTGTACTATTTTAGCCGTCATGTAATAATAAGGGCTATTCATTTAAAATAGGCCAATTTATTACTGCCTAAAATCGAGTGATGTTTATTTACCTTGTCACCGGACGGTGCCCGGTTACTCGTGAAATAAAAAGCAGTGTAATAATCACTAGCCTGTAGATGGCGCTTTAATCTGAGCAGTCTCAGCAAATTTTGATAAATCGCAAGAAAAGTAATTTCCCACCCACCTGCTCTTGTTTTTGCATGTTGGCTGTGGAAAGTAAATGGTAGCTTATAATTTGTACATGTTTAATCACTTTATTCATAATACAATGTTTATTTGCAGTAGTGTGGCAAATGACTTTTAATCATGTGGATCACCAGCAACTGAGATCAGTGTACTTGAAAACTGTGATGTGGAAAAGAATCTAAATAGTTAAGGGTATATAGTACAAGTGGATTCAACAGATATGTTTCAGTTTATAATGTTTTAAAAATTGCTGAAAATTAATAGTATAGTGTTTTTGTAAAGACAATAAGTGGTATAAGCAGTTGGTTATGAAGTGAATATGAACTAGATGGACTACTTTGCGGAAAGGCAGCTGGAATTTGATATTTTTAAGTCTTCATTTACACTTTGTCATGAGTGCGGCAGAAAATTCCGGAGGGATATCAATTTTATTAGGAATATTTCATAAATTGCTAAATTTCCAAATATCTTATCTAATTTTGGCGGGAGAAGGAATGGGCTAGTGGCCAATCCATGTTATAGGATGGCTCTGTGATTTGAACTCTAACACTGGGCCAAGGGGTTTGTGCTAAGTGATTTAATCCCTAACACTGGGCACTTTGGAAATGATTTACACAGGGATAGGACCCTGTGGGTTGGAATTTGAAATGGAACTACCCGGCCAGTGATTTGATAGCTAACTCTTGGCCACCTCCATGTGAGGAGAGTAACATCCATGGAGGGTTGGGTGGATGGAAACTAAAGGGGAGTCCTAGCCTAGTTCCTAAACAAAATCTTCTTTTTGGTATCTCTCTGGGATTTTCTGCTACTGCATGGCCCATTACTGCCACACTACTAATTCATGTAATAATTATTCATTAAAGCTCTTTTAATAGATATGATGCTTGTACTATTTTAGCCGTCATGTAATAAAGTACATGTAGGTATAAATTGTCTTTCAGAAGTATTTTCTTCTATGTGTCAAAATGCAGAATCATATTGTAATTGGTTCAATTTTGACTCTAAATTCAGTGAAGGCATCCTATACATGCTATTTCTCATACGAAGCATATTTGACATCTCATGTGACAATCTGAGAATTTTGTAATTTGAAAACCATAATGGTCAATCTGCAAAAATTAAGAAAGAAAAAATAATGCCAAAAAAGAAAGAGATCATATTGACTCCCTGGACATCAAGTGTACAAGTATGTAAAATATTATGAGAATTGCAAAAGGACAAAAAGGTAAAGGCAAGATCAATATTCTTAAAGTCAAATTAAAATTGTTGACCTGTTTGTTACAAGTTGTTTACAAGTTTTCAATCTTTCACTTCATAGGTGTAATTTGCCTTATTTACATGAAAGTAAATAAATATTTCCTCACATACCTATTTTACAGTTTCGCCCAATGACTGAATTCACAATCACAGTATGACTTCCCACACTTGAACCACTCCCAAGTAAAACATTTTCTTTAATACTACACTCTCTGAAAAGGACAAAAAATTATCTTATTGAATTTCAATATATGTACATTTTACGCACAATCAAAATAAACCCATTAATTGATAACTCAATTTTTGACACATCCAAGTTGAACGAAAATGCATATGACAGTTTCAAGCAGAAGGTTTTTTAGTTTTTTTTGTGCAGAAAACATGGGAATTAAGAAATAGCTTGCTACAAAGAATTTCTTAACCCATTACCAGACGACAAAATTCTAGACTGGTCCAAATTGAAAGGAGTTGCAGACAGCAATTTAAAGATAATGACATTTTAGATTTTTTCAACTTTCTCCATAGAAAACATTGTCAAAAATGAAGAAATTGCTTGTTACAAGCAATTTCTTCATTTTAACGATGTTTTTCCAATTGTTTTTCTTTAGGGGCATCTAAAAGCAATACTGTGTGGGAATGGGTTAATATTCAATTTCGTTTTCCCAAAGTCCTTGTCTTAAAGATGGTAAAAAGCGGTATTGTATGGGAATCGGTTATATGTAACTTCATATTGAGGTAAGTGCACTGTCGCCTAATTAGCAAAGTTGGAACACTGCTTAACTTAACAGATTTGAGCCCATGGCTAATAAAACTAGCGAAACTAATTGGCTTTTGGATGAGCCAAACGGAGCACTCATGGAGTTATGGTTCTGCGTACTGCACTCCCCCTTGGTGAGATCTATACACCCATGAAGTTTCGTGATCCTAGCTATAATACTTTTAGAGAAATACTCCGGACAAGATTCAAGTATGAAAAACAACAAAGGGCAATAACTCAAAAATAGGCCAGGTAGAGTTATGGTTATTGAGCACTGCACTCCGTATTGATGAGAAGAATATACCTGCCAAGTTTAAAGTCAATCGGACTTAATGTGACAGAGTTATGCTCCGGACAAAGAAGTGGACACCTCCCGGACAATCGGACGCCCTGACACCACAGGTGATCCCATAATACGTCCCGTCTTCGACGGGCGTATAAAAAGGTCCATTCCATTAGAATTAAAGTCAGAGTAATGAAAATTTGCCAAAAGAGTTCAGTTTTAAATCTAACAACAAGTGCAAAGTTTCATAGCAAAAGCTTGTGTAGTTACAAAGATATCATACTCTACACTATCACGAATATACATGTACAAGGGTTGATTAAAAAGTCTCTGGCATAGGGCAGAAACAGAGCTCTTAGGAAAACACCAATTGAGATCTATGTAGACAATGTTTTATAAACACCTTGCAGTAACAGCAGGATTTTTTTTCTGTTTTTTCTTTTTTAATAACAGAGTTTGAATTTCAACCCTACCAACATTGACTTATTTTAAACAAATAGAAAATGTTGGTAATTGTGAGGTTATTAAATACTTTGACCTATAATCAGCATCTAGTAATGACACTTGAACTTGCTACCACCTGAGGAGATACGTATGGCTTCCATGTCAAGTAGGGGAGTTAGTAAAGGGTCCTAATGTGGTAAACCTATTTGATCTTATTTTGAAAATATGTTATTAGTGTTTATAGATTCTTAACTTTGAGCAATTCACAATTCTCACATTGCAAGGCTTTAATCTTTCAGAAATTAGTACAAATATCCTAGCTGGTACCTTATATAACACAACACCTGGTTCGATTTAGATATTTATATTGTCATTAGCTTGATGACAATTAAGTACCTTAGATTCCCCTCTGAAAAGACGTGTTGCTATTGCATTATATTGAAACAGGTCACACTATAACTGGGAGGTATCATGCTGACCTCAAGAAGCAGCTTTGTGAACAAGAGGACCATGATGGTCCTAAATCACTCATCTGAATCATCTGCTGTTAAAAAATGCAACTGGAGCCAAATAATTATAATCAGTTTCATGAGGATTGATCCAAAATTGTGGCCTCTAGAGTATAAACAAAGAAATTGTCATTAAGGTCCCTGTTTCGGTGTTTTCCAATAGAACCTTCTCATTATCAATAGGGTTCATCCTTATGACCTTACAATTATTCTGGCCAAGTTTCATTAAGATTGAGTCAAAATTGTGGCCTCTTTTTATGTGTTTTAAAATAGAACACAATTTATGATGCCATATGCCGCATAATGGACAATAGACATTCAGTGATCACAAAAGCTTACCATGAGCATGCATTGCTCAGGTGAGCTAAACAAGAGGGCCAGAATGGCCCTAAAATCGCTCACCTGACTAATGTATGATGATTCGAAATTTTGCCAACACTTTTGAAAAGGAATATCCTTTTAAGTTTAGTTGAAATTGGCCCAATGGTTACTGAGGAGATGTTCAAAGTAAAAAAACTGCCACGCCCTGCCACGCCCATATTTGGGCATAAATCAAAATTCTGCAAACACCTTTTGAATAAGGTCACCAAAGGAACATTCATGCCAAGTTTGGTTGAAATTGGCCCAATGATTACTGAGGAGAAGATATTTTAAGATTTCTAAATAAAAAACTGCCCCACCCTGCCACGCCCATATTTGGGCGTCAATCAAATTTCACCAACAACTTTTGAAAAAGGTTCACCCAAGGAACATTCATGCCAAGTTTGGTTGAAATTAGCCCAATGCTTACTGAGAAGAAGATGTTTAAAGATTTCTAAATAAAGAAACAGCCACGCCCATATTTAGGCGTCAATCAAAATTCCTAAACACTATTTGAAAAGGGTCACCCAAGGAACATTCATGCCAAGTTTGGTTGAAATTGGCCCAATGGTTACTGAGGAGAAGATGTTTAAAGATTTTTAAGTAAAAAACTGCCACGCCCATATTTGGGCGTGAAACAAAATTCTGCGAACAACTTTTGAAAAGGGTCAACAAAGGAACATTCATTCCAAGTTTGGTTGAAATTGGCCCATTTGTTACTGAGGAGAAGATGTTTAAAGATTTTAAAGTAAAAAACAGCCACGCCCTGCCAGACCCATATTTGGGCATAAATCAAAATTCCACATACAACTTTTGAAAAGAGTCACCCAAGGAACATTCATGCAAAGTTTGGTTGAAATTGGCCCAATGGTATCTGAGGAGAAGATGTTTAAAAAATTCAAAGACAAAAACTGTCACGCCCTGCCATGCCAATATTTGTGGGTCAATCAAATTTCCACGAACAACTTTTGAAAAGAGTCACCCAAGGAACAGTCATGCCAAGTTTAGTTGAAATTGGCCCAATGGTTACTGAGGAGATGTTTAAAGATTTCAAAGTCAAAAACTGTCACGCCCTGCCACGCCCATATTTGGGCATAAATCAAAATTCTGCGAACAACTTTTGAAAAGGGTCACCCAAGGAACATTCATGCCAAGTTTGGTTGAAATTGGCCCAATGGTTACTGAGGAGAAGATGTTTAAAGATTTCTAATTAAAAAACTGCCACCCCCAGCCACGCCCATATTTGGGTAAAATCAAAATTCTGCAAACAACTTTTGAAATGGGTCACTCAAGGAACATTCATGCCAAGTTTAGTTGAAATTGGCCCAATAGTTACTGAGGAGAAGATGTTTAAAGATTTCTAAGTTAAAAACTGCCACACCCTGCCACACCCATATTTGGGCATAAATCAAAATTCTGCGAACAACTTTTGAAAAGGGTCACCCAAGGAACATTCATACCAAATTTGGTTGAAATTGGCCCAGTGGTTACTGAGGAGAAGATGTTTAAAGAATTGTTGACGCCTTCTGACGCATGACGCACGATGGACAAAAGGTGATACCAAAAGCTCCCTTCAATTTGGACCAGTCTTAAAATTTGTTGTTTGTTAATGGGTTAAGATCAGATTTTTTAAAGTAAATCTCATGACAGATCCAATATAGCTCACCTTGCTAGTGATACATCCTCACTGAGATAGATATTGTGACGACCAAAAGACATCTGATCCTTATTGTGTCTGTAACAGTTATCTGGGACAAATGGAAATGTCCATCTGTTTAAAATGTCTTGACTGCAAAAGAAGAAAATAGAAATGATAAGAGCTCATTTATATTCAAAGCTATAAATAATCTACTTTGAAAAGAAATGCAACATGTATTAAATACACAACTGCTATTTAAAGCAATAAGTAATCAAGAGCTTTGCTGAGTGGCAAATATATGCCCAAAGGGGATTGTCAGTTTCATCATACATCATTCTAAATGTTCTAAAACACAAAAAGACATTATACAGTTTTATCTTATCAAATTTCTTTAACATTCCAATTGAAACTGTTGGAGGAGTTTCACACAAAAGAAAAAAGACACTGTAATTTTAAGCTGTTTCACTTAGTTAAGTCCAGATAATTCCAACAACTTGAGTAATCAAACAAATATTTGTCTAATGAACAACTAGATATCATAGAGATTCCTTGTGGCAAGTCACAGTTTATTCGAATTGACCAATCGCTGGTCCCGCCCTCTTACTCTATTGGACCAACCCATTGACACCGACAGGAAGTTCCGCTTTGATATTTCACGGCGTTCTTTTTCAAAGTTTATGGTCAGCAGCATGTAACCAAAAAATACAATGGTTGGTTTGTGACCTAAACATCATACTTACAGCTTGAATAAGGTAAGTCACCAAACCAGCAAAAAGGTTAAACTAGAGGAGCATGAGTGCCTGTATTGCTCCACAGGAATGAATGAACTGATTAACCCATTACCAGACGGCTAAATTTTCAAGTTGCAGACGACAATTTAAAGTTGATGAATCTTTTTATTTTTTCTAGTTTCTAGGTAAAAAACATTGTGAATAATGAAGAAATTGTTTGTAACAAGCAATTTTTTTTCCATTTTTCACAATGTTTTCCAAAGCGTTTTTCCTTGGGGGTGTCCAAAAGAGTCACTGAGTTGGAATGGGTTGAGCAGATTTTTCATGAATTCAATATGTCCTGATATAAGGAAAACAAGTTACAGAAATCTTTGAAATAGTTCTAGAGAAGCATTTCAACTTTTTCATTGTTTTTTAACAGATCAAGTTATGTATAATTCATTCACTGGGGAAGCTGAAAAGGTATTAACAAAATTTTAAAATTTGTACTGTATACCATACATGGACATAAGCCACAACCATAAAAGCCAAGCTTTTCAACCATATTAAGGAATCTGACAAACAGTCATATGAGGATTATTCCTGTGAAATTTGGTTGAAATCCATCAACATTCAATTTTCAGTATATACCATATAGGGAAATAAGCCCAGCCCATTTAAGCCATATTTTTCTTATTCAAAATTCTCTTTGATAATCTGATAGAGAGTCACTAAATTATCAATTTGGTAAAAAATTGCTTAAAAATCCATTCTGAGACAAAGAATTTCAAAGCTTTTACCAATTATGGAAATTAGCCCCACCCATTAAAGTCATTTTTTCATTTGATCAGAATTCTTTGAAGGAATCTGATAAAGGGTCACCCAAGGATCATTTCTGCAAATTTGGTTGAAATCCATCAACTGGTTTCTGAGCAGATGATTTTCAAAGCTTTCATCATATCTGGAAATTAGCCCCGCCCATTAAAGCCATATTTTTCATCCGATCTAAATATCTTGAAGGAATCCCAAAATGTTGACCCAAGAATCATTTCTATAAAATTTAATTGAAATCCATACAATGGGTTTCTGAGAAGAATTTTATCTAAAGGTTTCACTATATATGGAAATTAGCCCAACTGATTAAAGCAATGATTTACATCTGATCAATTTTTTTTGAAGGAATCTGATAAAAGATCACTCAAAGATCATTTCTATGAAATTTGGTTGAAATCCATCAAATGCTATCTCAAAAGAAGATTTTTAAAGGTTTTACCATATATGGAAATTAGCTCAACCCATTAAAGCCATATTTTTCATCCAATCAAATTTCTTTGAAGGAAGCTGATAGAGGGTCACCCAAAGATCATTTCTGTAAAATTTGGTTGAAATCCATCGACTGGTTTATGAGGAGAAGATTTTCAAAGCTTTTACCATAATTTTATATGGAAATTAGCCCGCCATTTAAAGCCATGTTTTCCAACTGATCAAAATTCTTTGAAGGAATCTGATAGAGGGTCATCCAATGATCATTTCTGTGAAATTTGGTTGAAATTCATCCATTGGCTTATGAGAAGAAGATTTTCAAAGCTTTTACGATATATGGAAATTAGCCCTGCCCATTAAAGCCATGTTTTTCATCCAATCAAAATTCTTTGAAGGTATAAGATGGAGGGTCGCCCAATGATCATTTCTGTGAAATTTTGTTGAAATTTGTTTGGTACTTTCTGAGAAGATTTTCAAAGGAAAATTTTATGGACAGACGGACTACGGAATGAACAGACAGACGCACGCACACCAGACACAATTCCATGACAATAGCTCTCTGGCTTTCAGACAGTGGAGCTAAAAATGACGGAGTTCAAAACTCAATTCTCGTCAAAGTGAGTGAATTGATTGGTTGACTGAAAATTTGAATGACAGCAGCACATAGACAGACAGACGATGGTGGCTATGACATAATACGACCCTTTGGGTATATAATGATACTAGATCCTTTAATCCATATTTTGTCTTCAGGATATTTAATAACAATATATTGTAGAAAGTAGACTTTCTCAGAAGGAGTCAGATCTAAACAACTATCTGACATTTATTATATACCTATAAAATATATGGAGTAAAACCTGGCTGTCAAATACAACTCGACAGAAAAAAATCAATATTCAGCGTGTAGCAAAAAACCGTATTTGTTGAGTACCGTTAAACACGGACTTCTTTTTTGTGTATTGACATTCCGGGTTTTTTGGAAAGTTGGTTATTTCTTAGCCATTTAAGAGAATTTTCTTAATGTCATTTCCTAAAAGGTATATAATAAAAGGAATATTACAACAGTGTGTTTTTCTATTCTTCGGTCTCATCCAATAAAAAATACCTACACACGATTCTCGAACACGATAACAACGCATAGAAAAAGACACTGTGGTAATATTCCCTATTTATTAATCTATGATTGATAGATCATTGGCCACGCCCACTGACCTCTGACAAGACCGGAGATATCAAACAATGTTTGTTTGCAAAATATATTTTCTAAAACATGATATAAAACACACATTGTAAGCCATCTCAACAACATTATCTTGAATAAGCGCAATATTTACTTAGCCAAACCACCAGAAATATTTAACATGAGGTCACCAAAGCTTTTAGTTTAAAAAAATATTTGATTGGTTAATCGATTTTTTTATTGTTAATATGATATCAGTTGGCGGTAACTAGTAATCTGTCAGTGGCTTGAAATGCTATTTACTGGCTAATATGCTTATTGGGAAGAAAGATTTGTTGATATAATGATGGCTCATCTTTAACCCATTGCCACACAAAATTTTAGACCTTTCCAAAGACAAAAATTTGAAGACGACAATTTTAGGTTGACAAAATCATGAAAATCTTTGTCTTTTAGGGTAGAAAACATTGTAAATAATGAAGAAATTGCTTGTTACAAGCAAGTTCTTCATTCTCCACAAAAGCTCACATATTGACAGAGCCTTTAAAAGCATTATTGAATGGGAATGGGTTAATTGAAAGCTTAACTATTTCCTTTTAAAATTTTAAGACTAGTCCAACATCAAAGGGGTGGCTGACAAAATCAAAAAGTACAATTCAAAAAGTAGGCATCCTTTATGGAACACAAGAGGACCATGATGGTCCTAACTCGCTCCCCTGAGTATGATGGTTAATGGCTTTATGATATAAACAAAATGGCAAAGCCCTCTATCTAATTATTTTGGAGAAGATGTTTACTGATTTCTCTGTTAATCCTAGGTATATTAATGATCCCACCATATAGCACTAATTTCCTGAATATGGTAATGCTTTGAAGTATAGACATCAATAAATACCAAGTATAAAAGCTGTATGCCTAGTGGTTTAGGAGAAGAAGGTTTTCAAAGATATCATTATTTATTCCTAACTTAAATTAGGGATTGCACAGAAAAGGGCTAATTTTTTAAGTAATTTGGTAGAGGGTCAATGGCTGATGATATGTACCAAATATCAAAGCTCTAGGCTTTATGGTTTGGGAGAAGAAGATTTTCAAAGATTTCCTTCTTTATTCCTTTGTAAAATCAGATATCGCACAGAAAAAGGCTAATTTTCAGAGTATGATAATTCTTTGAAGTTTTTTGGTAGACGGTCAATATATTATGATATGTACAAAATATCAAAGCTCTAGGCCTTATGGTTTGGGAGAAAAAGATTTTTAAAGATTTCCTTCTTTATTTCTATGTAAAATCAGGGATTGCCCAGAAGAGGGCTAATTTTCAGAATATGGTAAATCTTTGAAGAATTTTGGTAGAGGGTCAATAGATGATGATTTGTACTAAATATCAAAGCTCTAGGCCTTATGGTTTGGGACAAGAAGATTTTTTAAAGATTACCTTCTTTATTTCTATGTAAAATCAGGGATCACAAAGAAAAGGGCTAAGATTCTGAATATGGTAATTCTTTGAAGTAATTTGGATGAGGGTCAATAGATGATTATTTGTACTAAATATCAAAGCTCTAGGCCTTATGGTTTGGGAGAAGAAGATTTTTAAAGATTTCCTTCTTTATTTCTATGTAAAATCAGGGATCGCCCAGAAAAGGGCTAATTTTCAGAATACAGTAATTCTTTGAAGTATTTTCGTAGAGGGTCAATAGATGATGATATTTACCAAATATCAAAGCTCTAGGCCTTATCGTTTGGGAGGAGATTTTTTAATTTTTTTCACTTCAATGCCATGGCAACCAGAGTTCTTCATATATTTCAATTCTTTGAAGTATTTTGAAAGAGCATGACCTAAGGATCATTTCTGTGAAGTTTTGTTGAAATTCCATGGTTAGTTTAGGAGGAGAAGATTTTTTTGTAATTGTGAACGGATGGACGGACGATGACTGATCACAATAGCTCCCCCAGAGCACTTCGTGCTCAGGGGAGCTAAAAATATAATGGAAAAAGAAATAATTACTTACTACAAGCAATTTCTTCTTTTCCATGATCTTTTCTCATGTATAATGTCACAGGGATGCAAAAATCAGGGCTTATAAGGGAAGATGTTAAATCCTCTGGAGATCAAGTTCAAATAGAAGCATAAAAACATCATACCACTTACCTGACTGAAACATACATTTTGAAATCTGATACTCTGGCAGCATAGGCATCTGACACAACATGCATCTGTATAGTGTTACCCATTATCTGAAATAGTATGCTGTGATTAACCCATTACCAGACGGCTAAATTTGAGACTGGCCCAAATTGAAAGAAGTTGCAGACGACACTTTCAAGTTTATGAAAATTTCGATTTTTTCAACTTTCTGGGTAGAAAACATTGTGGAAAATGAAGAAATTGCTTGTCAGAAGCAATTTCTTCATTTTCCACACTGTTTTCCAAAGCTTGTTTTCTTGAGGGCATCTAAAAGAGTCACCGAGTGGGAATGGGTTAAGCAACCATAATGCTGTAACTTAAGCTTGAATAAAGCTGAAGTTACAGCATTTGGTTGTCAACCAAAGAAAAATGAAAATATAACATCAAGATAAACATAAACAACATGAACATCAATGAAAACATAAGCACTGCATGTGAGTAACAAACTACACTGATATTTCTGGATAGTGAAAAGTTTTAAGTTGGAAAAGGTGCAAAATCCTTGTAAACAGGAAAGTATCAATACAGTTGATACTCTTTTGGTAATTAGCATACATTTGAGATCAACCCATTACCACAAAACACATTTTTAGATTGGTCCAAATTGAAAGTAGTTGCAGCCAACAATTTTAAGTTGATGAAATCTTCAAATCTTTGTCTTTTTGGGTAGAAAACATTGTGGATAATGAAGAAACTGTGTGTAACAAGTAATTTCTTCATTCTCCACAAGGTTTTGCAAAGCTTTCAAATTGAGGGGCCTTAATTCAAAAGCATCATTGTGTTAAAGCTTTAGTTATGATGTTTAAGTCATTAAACCAGCTAAAACATTTCCCAAAATTTTCAGTCATTGTCTGAGTTCAAAATCTACCTCTGACCTAAATCAATCATTTAATTGATCAACTGATTACCATGAAGACAATCTCTGACTCAGATTTTAGTGTTAACTACTCGTTTGAGCATATTTTTAGGCAATTGCCAATTTTTTCCTATCTAGGTTTCAGAAACATTGATACCTCCCTTTAAAAGATACAAATCAATATAAGATATCTCCATGCCAATTCTATGCTGTATCTTGGATAATTTTGAAGTTACAGAGAAATACTTGCTTCAGAAACATCGATACCTCCCTTTAAAAGATACAAATCAATATAAGATATCTCCATACCAAATCTATACTGTATCTTGGATAATTTTGAAGTTACAGAGAAATGCGGATTTGAAGTTTTGAAGGTAAAGTTTTGAACAGAAGGATATTAATTGATTGGTTGACTGGGTTTTAACGCCCTTTTTAACAGTATTTCAGTCTGATCAAGAGGGCTGGAGCACCTAACCATCTTCCCTGGTATTTCTAACACCAGTACTACCATGACATCCTTGATTAGGAGTCCTGCATGCTACCAACTGTGCTACGGCCACTGCCCAGAACAGAAGGATACAATAAAAACCATTACCCCCAATATTTTTGATGGAGGGGCATAAGAAGCACAACAAATTGATAAAATAAGAAATTTATTTAGCTAACAATTCTCATTCATGAAAACTCATTCAATTGATATTCTCAAGCTCTGAATAAAAATTTGCTGAAGTTCCTATTCACTGTTAAGTACTTGTTTTTACTTTGATGTGTAGTTTATATTTGAAAAAATACCTGTCAAAAGTTTACCTCTTCATTAATAAGAATACCCTTCACAAAACTATCTCTTGTTTCATAGTCAAAATTGTCTGTGAAGAGTTGTGGTACTTGTGGTGAACATATACTAATATTGGCATCTAGCAGGTCATTTCGGATCTGGACATCTTCATGGTCTAACAAGATCTCCTTGAAAATAAAGGACATGTTAAGGTCAGTAAGAAACTTGTCTAGCCAAAAGGACTAGGATTGGAAGCAATCACCTCAGACTTACATCACAGAGCCACAAAATGAGCAAAATGTGTTCATATTCATAAAATTTGATTTTTTCAGAGAGATAATTTAGTTCTGCTCTCATCTAACAACCTGTTGGAGTAAAATTGACAAATTGTCTGCTTTACTCACAATCTTTTCTCTTCTAACCTTCCCATAAGTTACCAGTTTTTCACTTAACCCATTCCAACTCAATCCCTCCTTTTTACGCCCCTCGAGAAAAAAGCTTTGGAAAACATTGTGGAAAATGAAGAAATTGCTTGTATCAAGCAATTTCTTCATTATCAACAATGTTTTCTATCCAAAAAGATGAAAAAATTCAAAATTCCATCAACGTGAAATTGTCGTCTGCAGCTTCTTTCAATTTGGACCAGTCTAAAATTTTGCTGTGTGGGAATGGGTTAACAAATTTCAAATTGGCCCATATTGAATTTTACAGTTTGTATATACTCCACTACCCTTAGCTTTTGCAAATCACCCTTTTAACCCTTTCCCGTTTCTCGAAATTTTAGACAGGCCCAATTTGAAACATTTTGCAGACGACAATGAAAAGTGAGTGCACTTTGAAACAAAACCATTCTATGTGGTAGAAAATATTGTGATAAAAGAAGAAATTGCTTGTATCAAGCAATTTCTTCTTTTATCACAATATTTTTTTAAGTATAAAATTGTATGGACGTAAAAACCAGTGATTATACAGGAAAGGGTTAATTCAATGTGACTAAATCTCTATTTTCTTTGGTCATATAGTCCTAACTCATTACCAGAAGACAACATTTTAGACTTGTCCAACTTGAGAAGTTGAGGAAAAAATTTCAAATGATGCTCAAATTGGATAATAGCTACCAAAAAGGTGGAAAACATTGTGAGATATGTGAAATTGCAACAAGCATATCTTTTCATTATAAATCTTTAGGTTTTGGATATAAACACTAGCCTCATTATTAGCATTATCATCAATAATTCTATAAGGAGGATAAAAATGTAGCTAACAACATGTAAAATGTCTAACCCATCAAGCTCAAGAGTCCTCCTAGGATAAGCAAACGCAACATGATCTAAAGAATTGCATTAAATTCAAAGGGCTGATAGTACTGGATTCAAACATTGTGGGTTAATAATTCTTTTGAAATTTTATCTTATAAACAACTCTGGTGTTAAAGGACAAGCAGGAGGTGTAGACTAAGATCAGACTGCACATATGAGCAGGCTGATCTTTGTCTATACCTCCTGCAAAAACAGGAGTATTCTGGTTGAGCAAGAGATGGATTAAGGGTTAAAACTTTCAACTTTTAGAAAATCTTCAGAGCCTTTGTTATTTTATAAATGCTTTTACTAGTTGACCACTGTTTGACCTAATCACTCTTTTTTATGCCCTCGCATCAAAAGACTTGGGGCGTATTGTTTTAACATTGCCATCAGTCTGACAGTCTGCCTGTCTGCAAAACATAACCAACAATCTTAACATTTACAACCACTTTAAGCCTTTTCAAGACAAATGGCTCATATTTGGAATATGGGTTCCTTGCATAAATAGGCATCAGTTGGTTGTCGGGTCAAGTTCATCCATCAAGGTCAAGGTCACTTATCAAGGTCACATAGCAGAAAAAACCTGTCACAAAGCATATTCAAATAAACTTACAACTGGAAATTCAAACTTTTTGTCTTGATTATTTGTGGCAACTTTCTGGTAGTGTATAACATTTTGCGTTTTATTGTTAACAGCTAGTATGACATCATCTTCAAGCTGTCTCGTTGCATGTCCTGGTGGAACTTGTGTGAACACCATTGTCATAATGGCTGACTTATCCTTCTGCCTTCTCGCTCTGTGAAATTAAATTTACATCATCAGTGGTGAGGTAATACAGATTTTCCTCACTTGCCCCCCCCCCCAGTTAGACATGATTTTCTACTTGTGCAGAATTGTAATTAACTTGTCCACAAAAAAGTTCAAATGATAAATTTTGAGAAACATTTCTGTTAATGAAGAAAATGCTGGGACCCAGCACTTTCATCAATAGCTACAATATTTTCTATTCATCCATTTTTTTCCAATATATAATGAGTTAGTTCAGAAATAACGAAAAAACTGTGGATCAAGAATACCATATGCAGATGCCTGATACTTGGCATGAGTGCAATATAGCGATAATAAAATTCTTCTTAAAAAAGAGCTGTAAGAGACAAATTGTGCTCTCCCAATATTGCCCTGTCACAAAAAGTATAAAATAAACAGGGTAAAGGGTTTGCAAAGGTAGACAGACAGGTAAAGAGGTAGCTATGTGCTCACTCTTTTCCAGACTTGGTTACTTTTAACGTTCAACCTTGAGCTGTGACATTGACATTGTAGCATTCTGAAAATCTGTTTCAAATGGCACATCTACTCATGATATAGAATAATTGTGCAAAGTAATTTTGAAATCTATCCACAATTTTAGGAGCTATGCTCTGGAAATGCTTAATTTTAATATTTGAACTTGAGTCGTGACCCTGACCTTGGAGCAATCTGAATGTTTCTTTCAAGTGATACATCTTCTGGTGATAAAAAACATTATTGTGCCAATTTATATTGGAATCCATATTTGAAGGGGTTATCCTCTGGAGTCCAGAGTCTGGACATACTTAATTTTAATGTTCAAGCCTAAGCTGTGACCTTGACCTTAAAGCTATTTGAAAACTTTTTCAAAAGGCACATTTACTCACGTTAGAGACCAATTGTGCAAAATTATTTCAAAGCCCATTCAATGGCATCCATAATTTTAGGAGCTATGCTTTTGAATGCTTAGTTCTAATGTTTTATCTTGAGCTTTTACCTTGACTTTGGAGCTACCTGAATATTTCTTTCAAATTGTACATATACTCATGACAGAGACAAATTGTGACAAATTTATTGGAAATCATCCATAACACAGATTTGCTCTGGACATGCTTAGCTCTTTCCTATTTTTTTTTCAAAATCACAGACTTTTCAAATTTGAGAGAAGTTGCAGATGTCCACCAAAAGTGAGTGCAATTCAAATGGTACCCAACCTCCAGGGCAGAAAAAAATGTAGGAAAAGAAGAAATTGCTTGAAAAAAATCATTTTTTTCTTTCTCATGATATCTCATGTATAAAATTACACGGATGTAAAAACCATGAATTGAACAGGAAAGGATGTTATTCTTACATTTGAGCTGTGACCCTGACCTTGGAGCAATCTGAATATTTCTTTCAAATGATAAATCTACTCATGATAGAGACCAATTGTGCCAAGTTTATTAAAAACCCATCCTTA
This sequence comes from Fragum fragum, assembly GCA_946902895.1. Lineage (NCBI taxonomy): Eukaryota > Metazoa > Mollusca > Bivalvia > Cardiida > Cardiidae > Fragum > Fragum fragum. The sequence continues at coordinate 63,410,707 of OX336369.1, read as the reverse complement.
GTCGAAGGGGCTATGCTCTGGACAAGTCAATTTTAACATTTGACCTTGGAGCTTCCCCAAAACCAAGACGATAGTTTCGAGTAGATGAAATCCTAAAATCTTTGGCTTTTAGGGTAAATAATATTGTCTATAATGATAAAATTCCTTGAAATAAAAAAATTCTTCAATTGTTTCTATCTTTTTCAGGATTTTATTGGAGTAGTAAATCTAAACTAAAATGTTACTTACTTGTGTTCCTCTACAATATTTTTCAGTTTTATGTTGGATACTACATCACCATAGATAAGAATAAAATCACTTTGAATGAGATTCTTGGCATCAATATCCCTCAAAGCATCTCCCATACAAATACATCCATCAGAAACAATAGGTACAACTCTACAAGGGGTACTCTTCTCTGTCCATCGAGACTTCCTATATACACAAAGAAACTATTAACCCAATCCCACGTAACAAATTTGTAGACTGGTCCAAATTGAAAGAAGCTGCAGACGACAATTTGAAGTTTATGAAATTTGGAATTTTTTTCAACTTTCTTGTTAAAATACATCGTTGAAAATAAAGAAATTGCTTGTAACAAGCAATTTCTTCATTTTCCACAATGTTTTCCAAACCTTTTTCCTTATAGGCGTCTAAAAGCATCATTGAGTGGGAATGGGTTAACACAATACCAGAAAAAGATGTTGACAACAAACTTTAGTTGAGGAAATTATGGAATTTTTTCTTTTTACTTTTGGAGTAGAAGACACTGTGGATAATGAACAAATTGGTTTTGACAAGCAAATTTCTTAATTTCCTAAAATATTTTCAAAAGCCTTTTCCTGTGGAGGTGCCAAAAAGCCTCATTGTGTGGGAATGGGTTAACCCATTTCCAGATAAAAATATAAGACTGGTCCCAATTTAGTTTTTCAAAAAAATTGTCAAAGTGTAAGTTAGAAAACATGGTGAGAATAGGAAAAACAAAGAGTAATTTCTCATATTTCCATGAACATTAAGTTTTCTATACCTATGTATCTTCAATGAGTCAAAATATGTTTCAATTGTATGGTAATAGGTGAACACTTTTGTACTCAAGAGTGTAGAAACTTTTAATAAATATTAACCCTTTCCCATTTTGAAATAGGCTGCAGCCGACAATAAAAATTTGATTCAATCTGAAAGAAAACCATCCTATACGAGAGGAAATATTGTGGTAAAAGGAGAAATTGCTTGTCACAAGCAATTTTTCTTTTCCACTATGTTTTGAGTCTGCTGTTTAACATGAGCACTGGATGATGATGCTCTTCAATTGCTCGATAGAGGGTAAAAGTTTCAATTTAAAAAAAGACGATTTAGAATCACCCCCCTTGTTGTTGGAGATTTCTCTTTCAATACTGAACATATACATTCTGAGTTACAATTGAATGTGTTTAGTAATACCGAAGATATTACAAAATATCAAAGTTTTTGGTCGGTCGGTTGAATGGGGTTTAACACCACTTTTAACAGTATTTCGATTGTACCGTGGCGACTAGAGCACCTAACAATGGATTCCTGGTATTTCTCACACCAGTGCTATCACTACATCCTTTCCAAGGCTCTAGCTGCTAACCCACTCAGGTTTACGATTATCCACCCATAGGTGAGAGACAAATGTCAGAGAGGATATGTACTGCTGCCGGGGAGTTTTTGGACGATGACCCAGACTAAGACCTGCCTATAGAAATACCTCAGGTTTTCTCAAAAATCATCTAAGCTAAAAATGTACAAATTGATGATCAAAAGTATTGTGGAAAACAAGGCTACTGAGACTACCTACTATATGTCAATATAGAAAGTTTTCACACAATATTTTCATATTTTTTCATGGTGAAAGGGGATAATCAAAGGACTGAAAGTCCTGAGAGCCGTTTTGCTGGCTTATCAGTAACCGCGCTCAATAATGCCAACATGTATCATCAAGAAGAGTAAATAAATCGCACATTTAAGTGGGATGAGCAGCTGGTTGATCGATAAAAATGTAGTGGTAATACTGGTGTGAGAACTACCAGGAATCCATAGTTAGGAGCTCCAGCCGCCCCGATATAACTGAAATACTTTAAAAAGTTGCGTTAATACCCCATTCAATTAATCATGACTCTTTTACTGTTTACCGAAATCGCTATTTGATTTCATCACAACGTTTTCTTTAATATTATTTCATCAGTGTGTGAAAGTTTATGGTTGTGTGGTAAAAGCCAACATTCAATTTTTTGCTTTGAGCATATGATTATTACAATTGAAGTACAGTACTACATGTTCGTTTCAAAGATATAGTCGAATTTGAGAGGTAAAAGGTTTTTTTATTCGGTGGGGATAAATAGGCACTTGAATCGCGACTATAGCAGTGTTGTAACTTGTAACATATTCTGTGTAAACAGGGTGTAAATTTGCTCAGTCCTGCCAGGTCAAAACTAACATACAGGGTTAGGAATTTGTTTACATGTGTTCGCCTACTCCACTAACCACTGACCTAGATTCTATCTTGAAACGCGAAGAGATTATTTCTCTCATTTAGACAGTTCATAAGACAATTTACTATGGTCGAAGTTTAAAACCATTTCCCTAGATATTCATGACTAAAAGGAGGCTGTTGGCATTCAGCAAATAAGTCATTTTCTTCATCAGCGATGGAGGCGATCACATAGATTTTCACTATGAAAGGAAACTTCGTGAAAACTTGTTTCCGGTTGATCAATGTGAAATACCGGTTTTGTCTCACAAAACCGCTAAAAATGAAGGCCAGTTAGCTCATGGGTTATAAAAGTAAAAGAAATAATAGACCTTGCATCAGATCTCTTTCATTGATAGACATGAATCTATAAATCCATTACCAAATAACAAAATTTTATATCAGTCCAAATTGAAAGTATTTGTAGATGACACTTTTAAGTTGATCAAATTTAAAAAACTTTGTCTTTTTGTAGAAAACATTGTAGATAATGAAGAAATTGCTTGTATTATACAATTTATTCATTATCTACAATGTTTTGTTTTTTTTTGGGGTGGGCGTGGGGAACCAAAACCCAGATTGTGTGGAAGTGGCTTCAGCAAATATATCCTGTAAACCTCTTTTTTTGTCAATTGAAATTAAACATCTAAGAATGAAATAAAAATGTCTTAACCCTTTCCCGTTCAAATGCGGGATTTTACGTTCCTGTGATTTTATACTTGAGAAAACATTGTGGAAAAAGAAGAAATTGCTTGTAACAAGCAATTTCTTCTTTTTCCACAATATTTTCTACCACATAGGATGGTTTAATTTCAAATAGCATCCAGTTTTCATTGTCGTCTGCAACCTCTTTCAATTTGGACCAGTCTAAAATTTCAAAAAACGGGAGAGGGTTAAATTTACATACTTTAAGTGTTCCTTGACCTGATCAGCGTATCGACAGCAAACAACAAATATCTCTTGTACACCTCCTGAACACAAAAACTCTAATGTATAGTCTAGAAGTGCACTGTTGGCAACAGGAAATAAAACCTACAATCCAAAATATCTCAACCCATTACCTGATGAAAAACACAAAAAGTTGCAGTCATCAATTTCAAGTCAATGGAATTTTAAAAATCTTTTTTCTTTAAATAGAAAACTTTGATGATTGTGGATAATGAAGAAATTGTTGTAAGCATTTCTTTAACCCATTCCCACACAGTGATGCTTTTGGAAGCCCTTGGCTTTAAGAAAAACTTGTAACAAGCAATCTCTACATTTTGAAAAATGAAGAATTTGCTTGTTACAAGCATTTTCTTCGTTTTCCACAATGTTTTCTACCCAGAAATTGGAAAAATCCAAAATTTCACCAACTTAAAATTGTTGTCTGCAACTCCTTTCAATTTTGACCAATCTAAAATTCTACAATCTGATAATGGGTTAATATTCAAAATTGAAATGAAAAAAGTCCTAGAATCAAGCACAACAACATATTTATTAAGCCATTCCTGTAAAATCACATTTTCGACCCCCCTCCCCAAAAGTTATGAACACATTGTGGAAAATTGAACAATTGCTTGATATAAGCAAATTTCTTCATTATCCACAATGTATTCTACCTTGAAAGCCAAAATAATCTGAGCCATCTACCTCTAGAGGAAGAACTGGGAATGGGTTAAATAATATTTTCATCAAAGAACAAGATGTGTTTGTGAAACACCATGCCCCCGAAACAGGAATTCTTTAGAAACAGGTGATTTTTATGTTTTTTTTCTCTTTGTTTTAAGGAAAAGGGTTAAATTTTGACCTTGACCTTGATGAAATGACCTTCCTAAGTTACGCTCTGTTGCGACCTTTCTACATACCAAATATTAGCATTGTAACTTAATTAGGGATGAAGTTATAGGAAAATGTTTAGTTGGCAGGTTAAGTTTTTGAGTTTTAGGGAAAAGGGTTAAAGTTTTGACCTTGACCTTGAAGGAATGACCTTCCCCAGTTGCGTCTTGTTGAGACCTATCTACATACCAAATATTAGCATTGTAACTTAATTAGGGATGCAGTTATACGAAAATGTTTAGTTGGGAGGTTAAATTTTTGAGTAAAGCTTAGGGAAAAGGGTAAAAATTTTGACCTTGACCTTGGTGGAATGACCTTCCCCAATTGCGCCTTGTTGAGACCTTTCTACATACCAAATATTAGCATTGTAACTTAATTAGGGATGCAGTTATAGGAAAATGTTTAGTTGGCAGGTTAAGTTTTCGAGTAAAGTTTTAGGGAAAAGGGTTAAAATTTTTACCTTGACCTTGATGAAATGACCTTCCCCAGTTGCGTCTTGTTGAGACCTATCTACATACAAAATATTAGCTTTGTAACTTTATCAGGGTTGAAGTTTTAGGAAAATCGGTAGGTTAAGTTTTGCAGACAGACAGACAGACAGACAGACGGACACCGGTAAAACAATATGCCCCCGATCTATCGATGCGGGGGCATAAAAAATAAGATATTGCTTGTGATGGCTATGTCTCCTTTTCACAAAGTGTTTCCAAAAACTTTATTTAATTAGCTGTGAAAAAGCAGGATTAAGTGGCAATCAATTATACTTAAGGTTTCAAAGTTTCTTTTCTGAAGAGCATAAAAAGGCTGGATTGTGTGGAAATGGATTAAACAGATCTTTCTTCAGATCTATCTAAGATTCGGTGATATTTCTAAAATTCTGACTCATTTTGACTCATTTTAGGCTACAACCCGCATTGACTGATTACCATACGACAAAATTTTAATAATTTTTTCAAATTGAAGATTATGCAGACGAAAATTTTTGTAATAAATTATTTCTTACAAAATTTCTTACAAGATGCAATTCTTCTATGTTTCATTTCTTGTTGTACAGGTACTTTTATTTATGTGTTATTCACTGCGTATGTACATGGATATCTATGGTGTGACCGAAGAAGGTTTCAGGATATTCAGTCTTGATTTTTTGTACCCTTAACATTTTGAACAGTCAGTTGAATCATTTTCTCCCTTTCGACATATCAGAAATTTATCCGAATCCTGAGAGATTTGGAGATGTTTTCTCTAGTTCCACTAAATGGCACATGAAATTAAGGGAGTATAAGTAAAGGATGGAAAAGAATTTAATGTAGGATTTATGTTTCTATTTTCATTTCATCTATCTTTTTTTGGGGGGGGAGAGATGTATGGTCAAGGGTGTGATCGAGGGTGTGAAAAAATTCCTTGATTTGGGGAAAACTTCCTGAAATTAAAACTTGTAAATTCAAAAATTCCTAAAATTGGTCCTTGTTTTGAGCACTGGGTCATTTGAGATTTAGCCTTTTGGTAAATTTTGAAAGAGGGCCTTTTCTGACCCAGCCTTTTTGACACTAAAACAGGTGAAATATTCTTTCTTTAAACTTCATCTTGGCAGCCTGGCCTACGCTTATAAAGTGCTTTAGGTTTTTGTAGACATTTTTTTCAGCAATAATTCAAAACCTTGGCAAACAGATGTAAATAGCTGCAATATTGTAGCTCTGTTTCTGACAATCTGTTGGTGAAGGCCACGATACCAGCTTTCTTTTTCCTTATTGCAGTTTCTAATTTCATTTTCAGTTAATAAAAAAACCCCTAAGTTTGGCGGCCACAATATGTGGTTGGTCATGTGATCTATTACAGGGTTTTTTTTAGGAAAAGGGGAAGACACAAGACACTGGTAGAAAGGGGGAAAATCATGCGCATAACCAAAGTTTGGGGATTTTTTTATAATACTTGTAAGGACACAGTATGGTAAATCAAAACACTGGTTCTCTGCAGAGCTATTGTATTATTGTGCCCATTTTACAGATATCTCTGTCCTTTTGCCTTTTGAACAGATCAATTATGGCGTTAAAGTCTTGCCCTGATAAGGCATTTGAGCTTGACCTGACTGAAATAAAGCCAGGGGAACATTGACTTATACTGAACTTATACCGAGTTGAAAAGACGACTGTCTTTGGAATTGGGCTTATGTTTTTTTGCACCTGATCATTCAGAGTAAGACAAGCAGCTTTCGGATTCTATACATGTTATTATACTATCACTTTAAACAGGACTCTTTTCACCTCTCGTGTCACTCGTGTTTTCATGTTCACTCATACTTTCCTCTGTCTTTTCTTGATTACGAATGGCTTTGAAAAATGTGTCTAGTTTCTTTAGTTTTTTTTTTCGCCTCTGATGGTTCTAGTTTTTTTTTAATTGTAGTTTTGCTAGTTGTGCGATATATTAGGCATAAACTGTACACAACGAACCGAAATCAAGGTGAAGGACTGGTTCCCGAAGTCGTAGTATATCAAGCGATCATTGCCAAGTAACACCAGAACACAATAGAATGATTCCTGTTTAGACTACTTTAGGTTCATGTTTCGATGGGTGCAAAAGCAGTTCAGAATACTCGGAAATTATCAACTAGCTTGCTAATAATTGGGAAATCCCATGCAGGCTATTTATAAGCAATAATAATCATGCTTAGCTGCCAGAATGTTAAGAATTAAGTTTATGGGGCAATTTCTTTCCTTTTCATTTATTTTTTCTGGAATTTGCTCATGGGGAAGTTGATAATTAATCATGGGGAAATTTTTTTTTGGGAAAACATCCGATTGATATCGCGGCGGCTGGAGCACCTAACAATGGATTCCTGGTATTTCTCACACCAGCACTACCACTACATCCTTTCCTAGCCTCCATCTGTTTTTTCCACTTAGGTTTACGATTAGCTGCTATCCCACATAGGTCTACGATTATCCACCCATTGGTGAGGGAAAACATCCGAAGGGGAAGACGCGGATATTCGGCGTCACTTTTGTAATAAAAAAAAACATGTATTATTACACATAATTGTTTACCACTGCCATGCTGTCAAAACAAGTTCCCTTAGAAAATCATAGTCTGCTTTTTTACATACCATTGCTGAAATTTTATCATCAAAGGTACTGAAATCATCATTTTTTTTCATTTTTAAACTGATGTTTTGACAAGCACCACTGGTTCCATATTCCTACGAGTCAAACATTTCCCATGATGGATGCTTGTCAAAATATTAGTTATCTTAAAAAATGGCAGCTGCACTACCTTGTTAATTTTCATTAAAGTGAGTTATATTTTTGTAAGTTACAAATTCCTGAATCCAAGTCCCAATGGTCTTGGAGTGGGTTAACATAAATGAAGAGATGGCTCATCTAAACCCCTGTGCTTCAGATAGCTTAGGGATTTTTAGTACCACATTCACTTATGATTTTTTGAAAATACTTTAGCATGTTTCAAACAAATGAATTTTTACCTTAAATAGCACCAGAAGTACTAACATCCAAGTAGAGAAATACAGGACGAGCTTTAAGAGCTCACAGTTTCTATAATACCAAGTACTAAGAATGTATTACATTTAAGTTGCATCATCTTACTCCACCCACTAAAGTTTCATTTAAGTTGCCTTGCGTATGCATCGGTATCAGTTAAATACTGAAAGGCAGAAACAAATACCCTTGGTCTATCATCAGAAACGGGTGCAAAGTTAGAATTAAAGCTGTCAGCGAAAACTACGGCTTGTAGGATGTCTTCTTGCTGTAAATCTTCTTGCTTTACCGATGGTCCTTTTCCTTTGGGAGCCATTTTTGTTGTTGTTGTATAGACTGGAAGCTTACGAAGAAATGTTAACTATCTAGATTACGATACGAATAAGAGACGGAACGATTAAGCTAACGAGTTATGAATATTTTTAGTTAAATCAAACAAATGATAATCATGATTTAAATGAAAACAACAACAACAACAACAACAACAACAACAACAAAAATGTTCGAGTTTGAAAAAATAATCGATTGACCAATTTAACCGGTTAACCTTTGACCCATTTCCAGACGGAAAAAATGTTGACTGATGCAAATTATTAAGGAGTTGGAGACGACAATTTAAGGCGGGTGTTTTTCAACTTTTTTGGTAGAGAACATTGTGGCAAATGAAGAAAACCATGAACATTACTTGTTATAAGCGATTTCTATATTTTTCACAATATTTTCTATTTTTTCTTGAGGGTTGTCTGAAAGTTATTGTTTGGTAATGGGTAAAGGTTAGAAAAAATTAATTTCGCACAACACTCCTACCTTTTAGGACATAACTTGACCCTCAAACCTTGCAACGTAGACTTAGGCATATTGACAGGAAGATTAGAACCGCGATCACCATTCAGGCTAAAGGACAACCGATTAGACACATAATAGGAATGGTTTACAGACAAAACCATGCTGTATCATTCTGCCCGAGAGCCAAGTAATCCATTCGAAACATCATCGTTGAAGTTAGTCCGTGGCCTGAATGAATGTATAAATAACATATGTTTTGTACGCAGTGTTTTCAAAAAATATTTTAATAGCTTACTTTCAAGAAGCAAATATTGGAAAATGAAAATAAAACTACCCCATGCGATAGTTCTGTTTTATTTCACTATTTGGTAGTTTAAGAGTGCCGTTTAGATATTTGTGTCTAATATGTCAGGCTGGCTGAAAGTATGTTTGTTGGTTGGCCACCTAAAAGTCATCACTACAGCTTATACGGCGTTTAAGTCGCTAACCAACTTTTGTTATACGTTACTGGCTAAAAATTTTGCAACATGATACCGTCTAACCCATTCCTACACAATAAAACATTAGACCTGTCCAATTGCAAAGAAGTTGCAGAACCGTCCAAATTCAAAGAAGTTGCAGACGACAAATTAAAGTTGGTGAAATCTTTAAGATCTTTGTCTATTGGGGGAGAAAACATTGTGGATAATAAAGAAATTGCTTGTGACAAGCAATTTCTTCATTATCCACAATGTTTTCCAAAGATCTTATATTGGGAGGCGTTTAAAAGCTTCACTGTGTGGAAATGGGTCAACCCATTCCTACACAACTGTCCAGAAACTTGAAAACTTGAAACTTGAAAACTCTAGAATTTCATGAACCTTAAATTGTCGTCTGCAGCTTCTTTCAATTTCAACCAGTCTTAAAGTTTGTCGTATGGGAATGGGTCAATATAGGAGTAAAAACTTCCTATTGGAGTTAGTGGGCGTGGCTAGCGGCGTCAGTAGGTGGGTCCACGTCGTTTTCTCAAAAGCTGTTCTTGAGGACCGGAAGAAGCGGGGGTTATGTTGAAATAAGCTGTAGTAATGAGGTTGAGGGCGCTGAACGACGATAGATGAATAAATCTCATACCATCATTTTCGTATTTGACGAGGGTTTAACCAACTCCCATACAATGACGTACTTTGAAGCCTCCAAGAGAGAGAGAGAGAGAGAGAGAGAGAGAGAGAGAGAGAGAGAGAGAGAGAGAGAGAGAGAGAGAGAGAGAGAGAGAGAGAGAGAGAGAGAGAGAGAGAGAGAGAGAGAGAGAGAGAGAGAGAGAGAGAGAGAGAGAGAGAGAGAGAGTAAATGGAAAACTTTGTGTAAAATGAAAAAAGTTGACCGTGACAAGCAATTACTTCATTTTACATAATGTTTTCTAAACAGAAAGATGAAGAGAATTAAAACTTCATGAACTGCCGTCTACAACTCCTTTCAATTTGAACCAGTATAAAATTTTGCCGTCTGGTAATGGCTTAAGACCGACGGCTTCATGGATCAAGTTTCCCTTAATGATAAAAAATATCTTCTGCTTATGGTGGAAAATATCGAGCCTGATCAGATTTGTGAAGTTTCTGTACTCAGAAAACTTTTTCAACATTACTGTGATGTTAACTATCGAAACACAATCTCTGAATGACCTCCCCTTTTCCTATTTTTACGGAGTTGGCACAAAGTCACTTTTCGCATGATGAGTCACTATACTTTTGAGCTCCTTTAGCACGCGGGCTATGGAAAAAAGCTCCATAATCAGCTTATTACCGGCCATGCCCTTTGACATCCGTCAGGAGCTCGCTTTGACTTAGATATTACACGGATTTGTTTTATAGCCAGTGTCAATTATGTTGATTGGCAACGTGAAAGTCGTAGCTACAAATAGAATCGGCAGTAGTTACGACATTTAACCCTTTCTCGTTTTTTGAAATTTTAGACTGGTCCAAATTGAAAAAGGTTGCAGACGACAATGAAAATTGGATGCAATTTGAAATGGTCATATGTGGTACAAAATATTGTGGGAAAAGAAGAAATTGCTTGTATCAAGTAGTTTCTTCTTTTTCTACAATATATTCTCAAGTATAAAATCACAGCAACGTAAAATCCCGGGTTTGTACAGGAAAGGGTTAACCGACAAAAATGCTTCACATAAATATCGACCAATGTCGAAGTTCAAAGTTCACTTCCGGTATAACAGTATAATTTGATTGGTCATTAGACCAATATATACATACATATATATATAGGGAATATTACAACAGTGTCTTTTGGATGAGACTTTAAACCGAGGCCCCGTGTGACGGTGCTATCCAACGAGCACGTAAAAGAACCAGGCGGGGCTCTCAGCAGTTTCGTCCTGTATCCTTGCACTATTTACCGTAACAACTAACCGTCTTCTGGGGGCGTCGCTCATATGGGCATGTGCTACGGTAACGACGATAAATAAATGGAAATACAAACATAGAGTGTCTTTTTCTATTTGTTGTTATCGTGTTCGAGAATCGTGTGTAGGTATTTTTTATTGGATGAGACCGAAGGTCGAATCCAATAAAAAATACATAGAAACGATTCATTTTGGAGAAAGATGGGCGGCTCGTTTGTTCGACATGGATATTAAACGACGTTATTTGGCAAAATCTATGGTCAGAAGCATGAAAAAGAATATATAAGTGGTTGACGGTTAAGTCACCATAGCAACGAAAAAGCTTCACATAAAAGTCAGAGTTCAAAGTTCACATCCATTACAATTGAAATATATGATTGTTCTATCGATATTTTGTTTTAAAGCGTCGATTTGTCAGTTGTTAGGTGTAACTATGTAATTTTGAAATGGTAAAAAAAAAGATCCTAAAATGTCTACGCTTTTATCAGAAATCAATGAAAAGGTTAAACCCGTTGTCAGACGTAACAAATAGGACTGGTTCAAATTCTAGAATATCGCAGAGTCCATTCAACTTGAAAAAATGTAATGAAATGATTGTGAGAAACGAGAAATTTCTTGTGACGTGGTGTTCTTGGGTTTGAAATATAGGTAGAGCACTCACCACCGGCTTTGCATTCAGGCGTTTTCGAAAAAAACGAAACCCTTGTTATCAATATTATTACTAGTTCACAGATGTCAAGCCATTTAGAATGAATCCCACAACTAAATGGCTTCAAGGTTTGTAGGTATTTCTATTTGTCATACTAACGAGGACATGTGCGGCCATAGCACAGTTGGTAGCGCACCGGGCTATCAACCATGAGGTCAAGGGTTCGATCCCCAGTCGCGGCAAATATCTTTTGCGACATTTATCCATTCCGACATTAACCTTTGTCATGCTGAACCCGGAATATTCCGGTTTTTGGCACGAGGTGTAGACCAAGATCAGCCTGCTGATAAGTGCAGTCTGATCTTGGTCTACACCCCTGCTTGTACTTTTCCTGCCAGAGTTGTTTATGACAATGATTTTCTAACCGGAAATATTGTGTATTTAACAAGTTCTATCAGTGCTTTCAGCCCTTTGATTTTACAGCAATTTAGCAAGGTAATTTATACAGCATGACAAGGGTTAAATCGATTGTCGTCATGTTTCTTTTCATCCCGCACTTTCGCATACCTTCTCTGTCAATACAAGTCCTGCATCCACTTTGAATGTATTAAATCTTTGTATATTATGTTGATACTCTTTGCAAATAAAGTTTATACATGTATATATGTATGCATGTATTTGAAGCTGCCGTCATAGCGCAGTCGGTTGCGTATCGGAACGTCCAACATGTATTACATTTATTGATAGATCCGCGCTCATAAGTGCCCGGTAGTCGAAAGAGGGACCTCCTGTAAAGTTCGAAAAGTATCCTGGTTAGCCTGCACGCTTCGTTCAGCCTTACCAGGATTGAAGCCTTTCGCTATTTTTAAAGTCTGAACAGATTCAACGCAAAACACCGTTTTACAATGTGTGACCATATAATTGGTTAGCAAAGAACAGAGGCACAAAAGTATTGGATGAAAAAACAACATTATCCTTCAACATAATATATCATAACAAAAATAACATGCATGCCTCAATCGAACCCGTATTAAACACGCCTAAACCCAACGCGACCAGAACAAGGCTACATACATAAAATAAACACACACTCAAAATGCGATAACTTATCGGTGGACGGATTCGATTGAATGTTCCTCACTGGAATGAAAAAACACGAAAAACCCCCATTTATTTTTTGATTAGGAGGAAACGTGTTTCCGTAGCAAGGGCTCTACCAAACCTAGAAATATCGAGCAACGGAATATCTCAAACATGCTGAAACAGATTGACAATTTTGATTGCATGATTCTCTATTTCGAATTTGAATCTGGACCGAATGAAATACGATGCTAACCGTGCTATGGTCAACGTAGAACTGACTATTCTAATGCACTCTAATTATAACCCCGCACTACAACCGGACAAACCGGTTTTGTATCTCAACCCGTTTAGACAAATATTCTCCGCTATACGATGTACCGCGGAGAATGAAATAGTCTGAACAGATTCAACACAAAACACTGTTTTGCAATGTGTGACCATATAGAGCTACAAAGCTTGAGCGGGAAGATTCAAATTCGGACACAATCCTTAATCTAAAGATTCAACTTTTGCGTGATTAATAATCTGTTCTGTAAAGAATCGACTATACTACCGTCTTTTGAGATATCAGTCTTCCATCGACCATGTCTCTTAAGACACCTATCAGTAACGCCTTCTGCGTTTGCTGCGGCTGTGGCTCCGCCGGCCCGTAAACTATGGGTGCCAAGATTCAAATTAGGAGCTACCAGCTTCAAATTGTTTACTAAACATTCTCTAACTCTAGTATAGCTTAGTGATTTGTTTTTCTTGATAAGGTTAGAGATACCCCTAGATCTGTAGCAAGGACGAAAAAGGAAATTTTCTGACGTAATTGACAACTTTGCAAGTTTCATATAATTCTGCAACATACTATAAGGACATGCATTTGAAATGCCTTTCGCAATAGGAACAGCTTTGCCTTCTCTATATACACCAGTTTTACTCTTATGTATTGCAATTATCAAATGATCAGGCTTAAAGGAAATATCACAAAAGCGTAATGAGCTAAGCTCATTAAAACGCATAAACCCTGAATATCCTAATAAAATCATGGATAGATCTCTTACTGTACAAATATCATTAGTAGGCATAAATATACTGCATAAAGTCTGTAACGTAGTAGAATCAATGACGTCTTTCTTCAGGACAGGCGTTGATCGGATACGTTTAGCGGTCCCAAGCAGATTTCTAACCATACTGTGGGTCGTTGGGTTTCCAAAATCATGTAAAGAATGTATCCACTGAATACTATACACTGCAGCGGATATCACGGAATAACTCTTGCCTTGATCAAGCATACTAGTCAGATACATTGCTACCACGATAGAAGATGCTGGTTTTGAAGAGAATCCCTTACTTGTACAAAAAGTGTCGAAATGCTTGAAACAGTTGGTATATTTCTGGTACGTAGAGTCCGCTTTAGACTGTACCAGGTAACTAGCCATTTTATCTGTAATATCTTCATGTTTTTTTACGTCGACCCCTTCACTAACCATTAATTTTTCGATACTGGATTTTAGGTTAATACCTGTTAAAGAGATAAAAACATGTACATACACTCTTCTAAAGTATTATTCCCGAAACGCTATTTTCATTGCTAGCATCTGAAACGGCAATAGTGTTTTTGCAAAGACACCATTGTTTCCCTTCCCTACACTAATCGACCCTTCTTTAGGCAAAACTTTGACTGCTTTTATGTAATGAGTAAAATTTTGTCTGTCATCGATCAATCTTAGCCAAAATGCAGCCCGGTTTCCACATCGGAATAACAAGAGTGCAATTCGCTTGATCATTTTCTATCTTATTTATACAATCCGTTATTAATCTTGGTGGAGGCACTAGCCAGTAATTATTCCTTTTCCAACATTGAGTAAAGGCATCAGTCGCTTCCGACCCCGGTACCCACCATCTAGAGTTGAAACGTTCGCAATGGTTGTTGTAATGCGTTCAGAACCTATCAACGGTATAAAACCCCCATAAATCATTTAGGTAACTAAACCAGCGCTTCGATATAGACCAGTCATCACTATCGTGACACCTACTTAAATAATCAGACATTTGATTTTGATGTCTTGGTATCCATTCTGTACTTAGATTAATGCCATTCTCATCACAAAACTTATTAACACGCAAAGAATTTTTTTTATAATTCTGCCTTCCTACTACCACTTGATAAAATAGACACAACATTTTTGTTGTTAGAGAATACTTTTACTCCTTTATTTCTTAACTTACCAACATGGTTTTTTAAAATCCGATTTACCGCCTCCGCTTCTCGCCATGTAGAGCTTTTTGTTTGCTCCTCGTAGGATAACATAAACGTGTAAAACGTCTTTCTATAACTCACCAGAAGGAATAACTTATTTGCAAATGCTATTCGCCAACATCGTTTAAATGGGACAAATTTCAGTCATGGCTTTCCATGTGGAATTACGTAAATATATATACATTATATCCATATGCGATGTTCTTTTTGACAAGATACATAAAAAAGCAAATCTTCTGTAACATTGACTTGGCCTCCTACAAATTCTCTTGTTCTAAATTTCAATGAACCTCGTTTAATTTTAACAGAATTTTGCCGTTGTTCTTAAACTGTTCCTCATAGCTCTTACGCTTGAAAGAAGGCTGCTCAACAGAGACTAAACTGCTTATTCTTGACAGTTGGGAGGAGTTATTCTGTTCACTTATCTTTTCAAACAGTGTTCCAATTTCGCCCAACAAAGTTCGTCTGCTAGCCTCGACGTTTTCTCTTAGAGCTTCTTGTATCGCCTGTCGCATGCAATCATCCATATTTATAGTAGAAAACTTCTTCTTTAAAGGTGAACGCCCGAAAACAACAGCTCAGAAATACGCTGCTAACCGTGCTATGGTCAACGTAGAACTGACTATTCTTATGCACTCTAATTATAACCCCGCACTACAACCGGACAAATCGGTTTTGTATCTCAACCCGTTTAGACAAATATTCTCTGCTATACGATGTACCGCGGAGAATGAACTAATCTAGATTGTTCTTTTGCATTATTC